>BKZX01009960.1:0-18861 GCA_014362285.1 Fagus crenata
TCATATGGGTATTGAATTCTTCCCACAAATATTGTTTGTCAAATTCTGGGGGCCCACGAGCTTTGCTTAACATGAATGACACTTTCCTGGAAAAACTAGATGTAAAATAATGCAATTTGATGTATTCAACGTTAGTGTGGAAGTGAAGAAATTAGGCACTAAAAAGCAAATTTTCTAAAATTGAAAAGTTCTCCCCAGCGTAAGGGAGACTCCAAAGACTAGAGAAGAAGAAACAAGGCACCAAAATTCTTTTAAGACTTTAGAAGTTCAAAGTCTTTGGAAGTTGGATTATAAATATATAAGTATTAATGTATCAAATTGAATTTATCATTAATTGAAAAACCAAGAATTTAGAATAATCATTTTAAATTTTGATCTTCATCACAATGGTGACAGTGTCGCTACCCATTATGGTTAGGAGACATCGAATCTAACTTGTGTTTTCAAATATAAGAGACTCAAACTTTTGTTATTTTCTTTAACCTTTATCTATCTTTAAAAAATATAATAGTTCATAATTTTGTAATGAGTAATCACTATAAGACCAATTACTTATGAAGGAGACTGCCTGGAAGGCATTGGCATGAAAATATAGAAAACTAGTAGTCAATCAAATTTAATGCATTAGCATGATTATGTCCCTGACGTGTGAAATGGGCTCTTCCAATTATTCATTCAAGGTGATCACATTGCCATGAAGATTGTCCAATAAATAGGAAAGCAAAATGACTTGCAATTTGCAAAAGTATAAAATAAAAAAATAAAAAATAAAATGACTTCAATTGCCGACAGTCTTTTTAAAATTGGCTTATTTTCACTCTTTCTCTGATTTCGTCTCCATGGTGAGTAGTGACCAACAAGATTAGAAAAGTTCTCTTTTAAGGGTCTCAAAATTAAATAAAAAATAGTACAATCACACCCCTACAAATTACCCAAGATTTCTTAAAACTAGAAGAGCTCGATCAAATCCATCCTCAATTTATAAAAAATTCTGAATATTAGGAGAACTATAATCAAAATCATTAAATTTAAGAAACGGTAAATAAATCAATTTAAAGCAAAACAACTAACGTAAAACATCAAAGATACCTATACTACCCCATGCATAACTAATTGACACTGACACATATTTTAACAGTTAATTTTTATTTTATTTTTTGACTTGGGTGGTCACATGACTAAACTTTCAATATCCTCACCAAAACTTCAATACATCAACAAAGGAGACCCAATGCATACGGTATTAGATTTCAATGTCTCCTATTCCATCAGATGGATATTGAATTCTTCACACAAATATTGTTTGTTAAAATTTTGGGGGCCCACGAGCTTTGCTTAACATAAATGACACTCACTTTCCTGGAAAAACTAGATGTAGAATAATGCAATTTGATGTATTCAACGTTAGTTTGGAAGCGAAGAAATTAGGCACTAAAAAACAAATTTTCCAAAATTGAAAAGTTCTGCCTAGCGTAAGGGAGACTCCAAAGACTAGAAAAGAAGAAAGAAGCCACCAAAATTCTCTTTTAAGACTTTAGAGGTTCAAAGTCTTTGGAATTTGGATTATAAATATATAAGTATTAATGTATCAAATTGAATTTATCATTAATTGAAAAACCAAGAATTTAGAATTATCATTTTTAATTTTGATCTTCATTACAATGGTGACAGTGTTGCTGCCCATTATGGTTAGGAGACATCGAATCTAACTTGTGTTTTCAAATATAAGAGACTCAAACTTTTGTTATTTTCTTTAACCTTTATCTATCTTTAAAAAACATAATAGTTCATAATTTTGTAATGAGTAATCACTATAAGACCAATTACTTATGAAGGAAATTTCCTGGAAGGCATTGGCATGAAAATATAGAAAACTAGTAGTCAATCAAATTTAATGCATTAGCATGATTATGTCCCTGACGTGTGAAATGGGCTCTTCCAATTATTCATTCAAGGTGATCACATTGCCATGAAGATTGTCCAATAAAAAGGAAAGCAAAATGACTTGCAATTTGCAAAAGTATAAAAATAAATAAATAACTAAATAAATAAAAAGACTTCAGTTACTAATAGTCTTTTTTTTTTTTTTTTTGTGGATATTCTTGGTGTCTGGACCAACGTTCCGTAGATACGCGCACCTCAATTAATTCCAAAGTTGGAAATTTCGAGAGTTTTTTCCCTACACGAATTAGGATAAATCACTGGTTTTTCATCAGAGGGTATGATCCTAAGGAATTGTTTGCACCAAGAGGTGTTGAGCCTTGGACATTAAAGGGTGCAAACCTTCAAGACCAAGGCCTTCACCACTTGGGCCAACCCCTTGGGGTTGTTTCCAACCGTCTTTGGTGCTTGGATTAATTTCCTTGACATTTCCTCACTCTAGAGCAAATCATTTTGCCATGGGATTAGAATTCTCAAACTTTTTAGGGTAATTCCATTATGGCTTTCTTAAAATCATATACATTCATTTTAAAATGAATATATTGAATTTTACTGCTTTATCAACATCCAATTTGGTAATTATTTAAATGTTGACTTCATCAAGATGTATACCATATTAATTATTTATACTTAGAATTCCCCAATTCAGTTTTTAATTTGTTGCATCAAAATGATTATTAAAAAAAAAAAAAAATGTTGCATCAAAATAAATGTTTTCGTAAAAAATTATTCAATGAACATGACGTATTATGTGCTTCTCTCACAGGACAACACATATGGGTTATGCACATGGAACTCACAAATACAATATTGTTACAACTTTTATCCCCCATTTTCTTTGCAACACTTTAAGGAAAATTCTAGCTAAACTCTCATCTATTTTATATTAAAATAATAATTCTTGAGGCACAATAAATTTTATAAAAAAAAAAATCACAATTGCAAATATATCATATTGTGAATAATAGATAATAAAATAATATTAATAATGGACTCATATAAAAAATAATTAAAAGCTATCAACTCATTTGTTGTGAAATTTTTTATGAAAATGGTCATATATGTATTCTATTGTGTAATATTATTCTATTTTATTTCCCGAAATGGAGGGTCTTCCCTACAAGACTTCAGTGGATTCATATAAAAAATAATTAAAAGCTTTCAACTCCTGTGAAATTTTTTATGAAAATGGTCATATCTATATTCTATTGTGTAATATTAATCTATTTTATTTCTCGAAATGGAGGGTCTTAGTCTTACCTACAAGACTTGAGTCAATGCCTGAAGCGCAGTGAAGTCTCCTATAAATGAGCATCCAATTTGGTGGGTAAGCAGCACTGCTATTTGCATACTAATAATCTATTAGCTTTGCAACTTATCATCATCATGGACGCTTCCTTAAGACCCGTTACATTCCTTTTCCTTGTCTTCCTCATTATTATTCATCCTAACTTCTTCTGCAACGGAGATTCTCAATCTCATATTCGTTGCATCCAAAGCGACCGAAATGCCCTTCTCAAGTTCAAGCAAGACCTTCAAGATCCTTCAAATCGCCTCGCCTCTTGGGCTGGTGATGTGGATTGTTGTCAATGGGTGGGCGTTGTCTGCAACAACGTTACTGGTCACGTCCACCAACTCCATCTTAGAAGCTTCCCTCCTATTGCGGATGAGTTTACAACTGACGACGACCAATATGACGCTCAATATGTAGCTCAATATGAAGCTTATAAGCGGTCAATGTTTGGTGGTAAGCTAAATCCTTCACTACTTGATTTGAAGTATTTGAATTATTTGGATCTGAGTAACAATGATTTCAGTGGTACTCAAATTCCCAAATTCCTGGGTTCAATGGAGAGTTTAAGATATCTTAATCTCTCCAATGCGAGATTTGGGGGAGTGATACCTCATCAACTTGGAAATCTTTCAAATTTGCAGTATCTCAATCTTGAAGGTGATAGTTCTGTATATTTATATGTCAATAACCTTCAATGGCTCTCTAGTCTTCCTTTGTTACAACATCTCGATATGAGTTCTGTAAATCTTGGTGAAGCCTCTGATTGGCTACAGGTGACAAACAAACTCCCTTCATTGTTAGAGTTGCGGTTGTCATATTGCAAACTTCGTTTCATTCCACCGACACCCAGTGTTAACTTTTCATCTCTCACCACCCTCGATCTTTCAGACAACAGTTTTGAAAACACTTTGATCTTATCATGGATCGTTGGTCTTCGTAATCTGGTATTTCTTGATCTATCTTCCAATTCCTTTCAAGGTCCAATCCCAGTTGTTCTCCAGAATATGACTTCTCTTAGGCATCTTGATCTATCTGGAAACAATTTTAACCATTCAATTCCCAATTGGTTGTATAGTTTTAGTCGTCTTGAGTTTCTCAACCTTGGCTCCAATAATTTGCAAGGTCCAATCCCTGTTCTCCAGAACATGACTACTCTTAGGCATCTCGATCTATCTGGAAACTATTTCAACCATTCAATTCCCAATTGGTTGTATAGTTTTAGTCGTCTTGAGTTTCTCAACCTTCGCTCCAATAATTTGCAAGGTACAATCCCTGTTCTCCAGAACATGACTTCTCTTAGGCATCTCGATCTATCTGGAAACTATTTCAACCATTCAATTCCCAATTGGTTGTATAGTTTTAGTCGTCTTGAGTTTCTCAACCTTCACTCCAGTAATTTGCAAGGTACAATCTCCAGTGCCATTGCAAACCTAACATCTGCCATTAGCATGGACTTTTCATCCAATGAACTTTCTGGCCATTTGACTAATGAAATTGGGCAATTTAAAAATCTGCACCACCTTTCTTTTCAGGGAAATTCAATTTCGGGTCCAATTCCAATGTCTTTAGGAAATATTTCATCTTTGAGAGAGCTAGATCTCTCATATAATCAATTCAATGGAACTCTCCCTCAAAATTTTGGGCAACTTTCCAAACTAAATACTCTATCTATTCAATCAAATATGTTAAAAGGTGTTGTGTCTGAAGTTCATTTTTCCAATTTAACAAGATTGGTCATTTTTTATGCATTCGGAACCCAACTCACTTTAAAAGTAAGTCATGATTGGATTCCTCCTTTTCAGCTTACGGTATTAAGCTTGCAATCATGGAATTTAGGGCCAAACTTTCCCCGATGGCTTTGTTCACAGAGGCATCTTCATTATTTGGACATATCCAACACAGGGGTTTCAGATATGGTTCCTCCTTTGTTTTGGAACTTGACTTCTCAGTTGGGTTTTCTAAATCTCTCCCACAATCTAATCCATGGAGAGATTGAAAACAGTCTCATGATTTTTTCAACTAATTCAGTGATTGATCTAAGTTCAAACCATTTTAAAGGTCCATTACCTTATATATCCTCGAATGTGTCTGCGCTAGATCTTTCAAACAATTCATTTTCAGGATCTATTTCTCACTTTTTGTGTTACAAGATGAATGAACCCAAAAACATGAGACTTCTCTATCTTGGAAAAAACCTTTTATCAGGAAAAATACATGGTTGTTGGACGAAGTGGCACAAGTTGAAGGCCTTAAATTTGGGAAACAACAATTTCACTGGCAACATCCCAGCATCCATGGGATCATTGACTTTTCTTACGTCTTTGCACCTACACAGCAACAAACTCTCATGCAAATTACCATCTTCTTTAAAGAGTTGTAAAGAGTTGGTGATTATTGATCTCAGTGAAAACGAGTTTGTTGGATATGTCCCTTCATGGATAGGACATAGGCTTCTAAGCTTAGTGATTCTCAACCTTCGCTCAAATAATTTCCATGGTCACATACCCAAAGAACTTTGTGCTCTAACTTCACTGCAAATCTTGGACCTTTCTCATAATAAGCTATCTGGAAGCATACCTAGATGTGTTAAAAATTTTACTGCCATGGGCACGGAAATTAATTCAAATCTAAACTCTCTTTTTTATTCTGATTGGTATGATGAATCTCTCCCTCTTGAAAGTACATTGCTTGTGATAAAGGGGACAGTTAATGAGTATAGCACCATTCTCTATCTGGTAAAAAGTATAGACTTTTCCAAGAACAGTTTATTAGGAGAGATTCCCAAAGAAGTGACCAGTCTCCAAGGATTACAATCACTGAATTTTTCATATAATCTGTTGATTGGAAGTATTCCTGAGAATATAGGTACTATGGGATCATTGGAGTCTATTGATTTTTCTGTGAACCAACTTTCAGGTCAAATTCCCTCAAGCATGTCAAGTTTGACATTTTTAAATCATTTGAACTTGTCAAACAACAATTTGACTGGGAAAATCCCTTTGGGTACTCAGCTACAGAGTCTTGATGCATCCAGTTTTAGTGGAAACAAACTCTGTGGACCACCGCTTCCACCACTTACTGATAATTGTCCTGGAAATGGTGTAAAACCCAACAATGAAAACATAGGGAGTAAAGATACAGGTGGACTTGAAGTGGATTGGTTCTATGTGAGCATGGCACTTGGCTTTGTGGTTGGGTTTTGGGGTGTATGTTGTCCTTTACTACTGAACAAGCAATGGAGAATTATGCACTTTCAATTCCTAGATAACATGGGGTACAAGCTTAAGGGTGTTCTTTCCTTGTAAGTAAATGTTGTAAGATTCCTAATATTTAGTGCAAATGTGATGTGATCATGTTAATGAATATTTTAATGATTTCTATATAATCTTTGTGCCAGTTAATACTTATTATTAGTTTATTCACTTCATTGGCCTATATGAATATGGTGCTTCTTCCTATGAATGTCGGGAATCCAATTTGTAGTTTCATTTAATCCCTAAGATTAATAGTGTAAAATCTTACTTGGCTATGGAAGTTTACAACTTTTTGGACCCCTATTTTGGTGGGCAACTTCTCAAACATAAAAATGGAAATGTTACTTAATTATCGTTGGCTGGATGATTGGCATCTTGAGGTCCTCTGTTGCTTGAATATGGACCTCAGATCATTAATGACTCAGTCAGTACTGTGAATGCAAAGGTCTCGTCAGCTCTCAATGGAGGAAACTAAATTTGGCAGCTAGCAAGGTGTGTGGCTTTGATTCATATTCAAGGCAGGTATACTGAGGTGAAGGTTGATCAGAATACAGAAGAAAATGTCACTTTGGAACTTACAAAATCTGGGATATTCGAATTTGGGGCAACATGGAATACTATTGTAGTTACTTTACAAGCTTTAGGGTGTCATTTCATTGTAAGTATATGTTGTAAGATTCTTAATACTTAGTGCAAATGTCATGTGATCATGTTAATCAATATTTTGATGATTTCAACAAAATCTTTGTGCAGGCTAATACTTATCTTAAAAGTTACTCTACCAAAAGTTTTAGCAGTGAAAGCTTATCTGGTTTTCTATATCCCAACGCAAGCATAGTTTCATACTTTGGCTAGCTATTAAGAATAGATTATCTATTACAGATTGATGGCTGCAATGGGGTACCAAGATGATTTATTTCGTTGCTTTTTTAGAAGGCGGGGAAAGTAGAGATCATCTTTTCTATTCTTGTGGATATTAAAAACATATTTGGGAAAAACTATTAGGCTTTGTTCCATTCCTAGAAGACCTGATACTTGGGATGCAGAATTAACTTGGGCAATTGGAGTTCTAAACGGCAAAAGATCTTCATTGTTATCATTCTTAAAGTTGCTTGGATTGCTCATATATATCACAGTTGGATGGAAAACTCTCGATGGCATGATAACAATAAAGATGGAAGAAACTAATTATTGTCTTAAAGGTTAGATGGAGACTGGCATCAAGCAGGCATGTTGAGGATTCAGCTGGAAACAAACGTTGGAATATCCCTATGACTCTATTTGATTCTGAAGTCTTAACAGTTGGATTGGTCTATCTTCCGTTTGCTTTTGATGATATTTGTCCTGTTATCTATAGTATTTGATCCTATATTTTTTATAGGCTCTTTGTATTGTTTTTGGTTCTTTGGTAGTCTGCTAATCTTGTTCACAGCTATTGCTGCTTGTCATTGTTGTATTTGTTTCTGATGAATAAAGTCTCATTCATCTTATAAAAGAAGTAAAAATAAAAAAATAGAAAGCAAAAGGTTCTGCTTAATTAATCAATACTGCTGCATTTGTTTCTGATGATAGATTATCATTCATCTAAAAAAAAACAAGGTTCAGGAAACCAAAGGTTGTGCTTAATTAATTAAGACGGTGATGGTGAACCTATCACCTGGCTAGGTAATGCTGGTTCCTTCATTGCTTTGGCAAAAGCTACTACAGCTCAAGCCAGCTTTGCTCCTTGGCCAAAATGACATTTGATATTATGTTTGCATGTTCCTATGCATCTATCTGCTACTAGTATGCAGTTTCTTAATTGAGAATTCAGAACAAGTATCTCAAATCTATAAGAAGGGGGAAGTGACCCCGAAACAATCAGCTAAAGCTAGTAAGCTTTGTTTTGGCTAAAGGCCTATTAATACGAAAGCCACTTGCGACCTGCAACAAAAATGATCATGAATCTTACAACTTACAAGTCAAGCTCAGTAGTGTCCTGTGGAATACTTTCTCCCACTTGCAAGAAAGTTTGTAGTTAGTGAACTTAAGGTCCTATTTACAAGTCTTCAAAGAAGCATGACCCTTGCATACAGAAAAATCTCATGTATCGAGAAAATCATACCACAAACAGTAGTCCACTTATTTCTAAGGTGATATTTAAATTATCAGGATGGTTAATTACTAGAGAAAATGAACAAAACATAAACATTATTTGTTAGCTAAGCATCGATGGCTGGTTTTGGCTATAAGTCTATGTAACCATAAGCTTGTGCTTTAGCCTGCTACAAACGTGTTAAGTTTCCTTTCAACACAATTCTTCCTTAATTATTGCTTCATCATGTCTATATCTTTCATAATTCTTGTGTTTCTCTTGCTTTAGGTTTTTTTGTAATACCCTACAATTCCAGCTTATGCAAAGGAGCTCCAATGTAACTTGCAATAAGAACGAGAAACGAGCCCTTCTAAGTTTCAAAGGTCTTACAAATCCTTCAAATGGGCTCTTGTCTTTGTCTGTTCAAGAAGATCGTTGTAGATGGAATGGAGTCTAATATGATAATGTGAGTGAGAAGTTGGGTCGAGCTCCACCTAGGAATTTTCATATTCTGCTGATGGATATAGATTACCATTGGCTGGCAAGATTGATCCTTCATTACTCAAGCTAGAACTACTAAATTACTAGTGTTTATTAATTCTACTGGTAAGGGCATTCCAAGCTATTTTGGTTACTTGGAGAGACTAAGACATCTTGACCTCTCCTTTGCTGGATTTGGACTATTCATTCCTCAGCAGCTTAAAAGCCTATCACAGCTTTATTATCTTAATCTACAGGGAAATGGCCTTTATGTGGATAGTCTAGGGTGGGTTTCTCGGCTTTCTTCCCTGCAATAGGCTTCAGGTATGAATCAGCTCCTTGTGGACATTACATATTTACATCTTGAATTGAATCAATTAAATGGCACCACACTAGAAAGCTTGGTATACTTCAAATGTTATATCCTTAATGATTGTTTGGTCTGGTTGATGTTATAGGCGCTGCACTGCAAATGTGATTTAATTCATACCTAACCTTCTATCCTGTAGGATTTTGTTTCAGAGATATGCTGAGACTAAAATGGAACCAACTTTTTCAAATTTTAGTATAGTTTTGTAGACTGTTGCCATATGAAATATGGTTCATTTTGAAATTCAGACTTAAAAAGATTTGAGAACACGATGCTACAGAAGCAAACAGAATAGTCACTATGACTAGTTATTTCTCACACATTTGTATCGTACAGTTCTGTGCTACGTATTGTAACATGCTAAAAGCTTACTCCATGGCAATACTAATGGCACCACATTTCTGCCAAAGAGGAGCAGCCAGTTTCTACTTCCATTGTATCATTAGCATTCTCACACGAACCTGTCCTTCAAACTACCCAGGTCACCTAGAAGAAGATCCTGACCGTCCATCACCACCCTCGTGGATCCATGAAGATCTACATCCCTGGGCCCACACAGGGATCACGAGGGACATGGTGGAAAGTGCAAAATGGACAACCAATTTGAGAAATTATTCAGTTCACCAGGTGAATCACGTAATCCGTCCACCATTCTAATAATTAAATGACACTAGTGATAATTAATACAGTCAGCTTTTAACCATTAAACCTATACTTTTAAAATGACCGATGGTTAAAAACTGACTGTATTAATTATCACACGTGTCATTTAATTATTAGAATGGTAGACGGGTGACGTGGTTCACCCGGTGGACTGAATAATTTCTCCAATTTTAGGATTGTGATATTGAATGGCAAGGCCTACGTGGAGAGATATCATAGGGCGTTTCAGACTAGAGATGTATTTACGTTGTGGGGGATCCTACAGTTATTATGGAGGTATCCAGGGAAAGTACCTGACTTGGAGCTGATGTTTGATTGCGTTGACTGGCCGGTCATCAGAACGAGTGACTATGATGTGTCCAATTCCACAGGCCCACCGCCGTTGTTTCGTTATTGTGGGGATGATGACACGTTGGATATTGTTTTCCTCGATTGGTCCTTTTGGGGATGGTAAGATCTTTTTTACTTTCTTAATCACACTATTCACTTTGTTGGTTTCATAAAAAAAATAGTTGTTGATGTAAAATTTAAGTAACAGTTAGGTCAATACAATTAAACAACTCCTTATTATAATATAATTGCATAAAGGTGGGTTCCAGTTAGCTTAACTAGTAAAAGCTCTTATCATCAAGCAAAGGACCTCCATCTACACCAAAAATCAATTGGTGTCTTGACCGGACGGTAAGAGCAATTGTCGTGTAGCAGACGTCATAAGTTCAAATACTATTTTAATTAAATAAAAATAAAAATTTCATCATGTGATTTTTTTTTTTTTTTTAAATAATACATTTGGATAGTCTATTTGATAGACATGTAGTGGGTTGGAGGTAAACTTTATCCTTACATAATTACATAACCGTACTCCTAATAATGAACAAAAAAAAAAGAAACTCAAATCACAATTTTAATTGAAAAATATTAAAGTTACTACCAATTTTACTACGAAAAGGTTTACAAACTAACGTGACATTGTACATGCTTGGTACTACTTCAATAACATAATAAATAAAATTTGTATTATCCTTAGTATCATTCATTTCAATTGGGCTTAGATCCATGATGTAATGTTCTTAATTATACAAGCAAGGGATCTTTTCTAAATAAACATTTTCTCTTTTCTATCACTTTTCTCCTAAGTCCTAACATGACATGTACTCTTGTGTAGGGTTGAGATCAATATAAAGCCTTGGAAATCTTTGTTGAAGGATCTAAAAGAAGGCAACAAGAGGATGAGATGGATGGATAGGGAACCTTACGCTTACTGGAAGGGTAATCCCACGGTTGCTCTGATCAGGCAACAACTCATCAAATGTAATGTCTCAGACAATCAGGATTGGAATGCCTGTGTATATGCTCAGGTAACATTCTGAATTTCTTTCTTTCAATTTTTTTTATTAGTACATTATTGGATGAGTAAAACTTAGGTACAATTCCTTAGGTACTTTACTTTAGGTTTCCCAATTAAATTCAACCCGCATGACTGCATTGAATTTAATTGATGAATTTAACGCACAATATTTAAAGATCTATACCTACGTTTTGTCTTTATTGAATACTCCATCCTAGTACAAAAGAGGTGAAAAAAAAAAAAAAGAACCCAAAATTGGCGCTTGAGCTTAGTTGCTGGTTCTCAGTATGAACACTTTGATTGTTGCATGCCTAATCATAGAAAAAGATTTATTATTTGTCATATGAACTTTCTAGCTGTCTCTTCTTTAGAGGTACCCCACAGACCACAGTGGAGCCTTTGGAGTCCACTAGCAACTTTAGGGTGTAGGTGGGAGCCAAACCTGAAAGTTTACCCATCAAATAAGATGAAGGGTTTTCTTATTCTATATATTTATATAGAGAAAAAGTAGATCTTTTCTCGCGTGCCTGCCTCTTTTTGAGTAACACATTAATATGGGTTTTTAACTTTTTATAGTAATGATGATTGATAGAGTAATCTTTGCTTCATGAGCACATGAAGACAAGCAAATTTGTTTTTTATGTAACAAAAGTATAGCAACTGTCACAATAATAGAAATACATTTGCAGGATTGGATCCGAGAATCACAGGAAGGGTACAAGCAGTCAGACTTGGCTAGCCAATGCATTCATAGGTGAAAATATACATTTTCAATCTGTTTTTTATTTTTGTGCATGAAACGTTTGTTTTTAGTTTTCATTTTTTATAATTTTTTCTGTTTACTAGTTCCATGTTCACTTTATCATCTCTTTTTGTTGACTGTGTACATTATAGATTAGTAATTTGGTTTCTTCCTTTCACAACATATGCAGGTATAAGATTTATATTGAAGGTTCTGCCTGGTCTGTCAGTGAAAAATACATTCTTGCTTGTGATTCTGTTAGCTTATTGGTGAAGCCCCACTACTATGATTTCTTCACGAGAGGTTTGATGCCAGTGCACCACTACTGGCCTATAAGGAATGATGACAAGTGCAAATCTATTAAGTTTGCTGTTGACTGGGGCAACAGCCACAAGCAAAAGGCATTATTATATTTAAGCTTGTTGAGAAGATGTCATTGGTGTAATTGCTTCCAACTTTGTCATCAATTTTGGTTCTTAGCAATGTTAATTCCTAAAGTGAAACTTGATGATGTCTGGAAATTGCATCTCCATGGAAATGATCGGAGTTTGCATCTTCATATCAACAATTGCACAGCCAGCCAAGAAATGATGTTGCTGGAAAATCAGTGGACTGCCGTCAAGCGAGCCGAGGAGCGGAAGACCTGCAAGAGACAAGAGAGTGATCGGAGAGGGCACCGGTTTGGGGCCGGCCTAGGAGGCTCCGATGCTTTTGTTAGTCGGAGTTTATCAGAAAAACCTTGAGAGAGTGATTCTGTGTTCAAAAGTACTGCTCATACCTGAGAATAGGAGAGAGAATGGCATTTTATGCCTTCTGGTCATAATACGTGACCTTCCAGACTTTCCTTGGATTTAGGGACACGTGGGGATTTAGTAACCCTTAGATCTGGAAGGTTGTTGCACCTTTGGAGGGGAGTGCTGGTTGATGTGGCGAGGCCTTAACCCCCTAGATTCATGGAGAACACTTGTCAAATGTGAGGGGTCGACTTGATGAGCTGTTTTGCTGGATTCCCGCAATGGATAAGGGATGAGTCACAGGTAAATGGGATAAATAGTCATGCGAAGCAGGTCGTCCATGGTGGTCGGGAATTAGCCGGTCGTCATATATTTCAAAGAGTGGAAGATCATCTTTGCTGACTTGGGAGAGGTTGATTATCGTTCCCTTCAGTGGCCATGCGTAGCAGGTCGTCAATTCAGCTTGGACGTTAGACGATCATCAGCTTTCTCAAAGGTAAGAAGGTCGTCATATCTGACTTAGGAAATACTTGATAATTATCCCCTTCAAAACCCATGCTTGCTTTTGTCCCAATCTTTCTCTTCATACTTCTGGTACATAGAAATCATGGGACATGTAAAGGATACATTACCAAAATTAATTTTTCAAACAATAAGTAAAAAAGATGAAAATCTGAACAGGGTTTTGGATCAACTTTAATTTGATTTTCATATTTCCCTTTCCCTTTTCTTATTTGCTTATTTTTTTTTTTATAGATTATTCAGGCACAAGGAATTGGGAAGGCAGCAAGTGACTTCATTCAAGAGGAGTTGAAGATGGAATATGTGTATGATTACATGTTTCATCTTCTAAATGAGTATGCTAAGCTCTTAACATTCAAGCCCATTAGACCTAGAAAAGCTATTGAACTCTGTGCGGAGACAATGGCTTGCCAAGCAGAAGGATTGCAGAAGAAATTTTTTATGGAATCCATGGAAAATGGTCCCTCGTACACTATCCCATGCACTATGCCTAATCCATATGATCCTCCATCCCTTCATGCCATTTTAAAGAGAAAGGAAAATTCAATAAAACAAGTGGAATTGTGGGAGAAGAATTTTTGGGATAATCAAAATAAGCAGACATAAAAGGTTTCTTTTTATATTTTTATGTATACAGATTAATGTAGATTTAGCTCTCCCTGTGTGGACAATCACTATAGCAAACGGGAAAAATGTTTAGGGAAAAAACTACCTACTTCTTGGTAAAGACCAAAGTCTCAACCAATATTGTCACCCACATGTTAATTACCGACACAAAGGTAATGGAAGTTAGTTGGAGGGGAGAAAATTTGTATATGGTAAATCAATGAGTGTGTGACGTGTTTGGGAAAGGTCTAAGTTATACGCGTTCGGGAAAGATCTGAGTGATACGTGTTCGGTGGACCGAACAGAAATGGAGAAATCAGGATAATCATGCAGATTCAAGCATTAAATGCGGTTAAAAATTTCACAATTATGACAGTCATGAATCTACTTTTTAACGTAAGGAAAAAGGAGGTAATAAATTTTGACAAAAGAAACATTTATGGGGAGGGATATGAAGCAGAAATCAAGAGAATGGGTTGGCTGAAATATTCCCAGAAAGATCAAGATGTGAAGGCTAAGAAGGAATTCCTAGAGGTAAAAATAGAGGAGATCTATAAACATTGAAGAGGTTGGTATTTATTTCTCTTAACTCATTTTGTTTGGGGATATACATTATTGCTCACCAACAAATCCTCTTTTCATTACTGAATTAATCTTTGGATGATTAAAGGTCAACCCTCACTGGGTTGACTAACAATCTGACTTTTGTCTTTGTTTAGCAAGATCAAGATCAAATCATGTTTGGTCACTTGAAGATAAAGAAGATCTTGAACTTATAAACTACTCTTCTCTTGAATTTGAAAATCACCGTCCTACATTAGTCACGACAAATACCAAGTTTAAGCTAGTAAGATATGTAATATGGAATTTAATAGACAAATCTTTGAACACATAGAAGGCATACACAATGGTTCGGCACCCAAGATTTACATGATTCAGCACTAAGCTTACATCCACGAGTCGAATTCCGAACAATCCATTATAATCAAGACGTTACAATGGTCTTCTACTCAAAGTTTTATCACATAACTTGAGTTTATATTACAAACTTGGAGAAATACAACATTACCTCAAGGAGCTTTATAAAACCCAATTTCACCACAATGGAGTCTTCCAAACAACTTGTTGAAATAAACCCAAAACACATTTGAGACATTTGCTTCAAGAGGTTTCAATGGCCATGGTAGAAGGAGATGAAAAACTCACACTCAAACCATCTTTCACTCCTGTGTTTTCTTTGTTACTTAGGAAAGATTTCAACAACTTATTTATAAAAGCCTTAATGAGAATTTGGCCAAAAAATTAGTAAATAAGCCTTATGGGCCTTGGCCAAATAAGGCCCAACAAAAATGCAAACCATTAAAAGACTCTTTTAGAGCATGGATTTTGAGTTTGTCTTCGTAAAAATTGGAGAACAAGAGGGATACATAACCTGGAGATGCTCTAGAACAAAACATTGCATTATGGGGTCCCATATCAATTGGGTGTGTGTTTGGTTATAGGCATATGTATTCATTGGGAATTTTCCATTTTGGTTATAGGCATATGTATTTTGGTTATAGCCACCATGCACCTATGTTGAAGATTTTATATGGTTTGGTAGTGTACTTACATCTCCGAGAACAAGCTGTTGAAAATTCCACTATTTGTAAAATAAATTTTCACATTTATACAACCTCCAAAAAATCTTTAATACGGGTACATCGAATTCACTTCAACCCTGCCATGATGCCTCTAAACTAGAGCTCACGGGCACCCTTGGTGCACTAATATAATGCTTCTGTCCCTGAATTATAGCCAATCATTCTCCACCTATTGATATTTTTGTTTTTGTTTTTAATATCATCTCGCGAACTTGGATTCGGACCATAAAATGTGTCGGCGAAACTGAGGATTTGAAGATTTGTTGGCAGTCCCAAGCAAATAAGCAAATTTTACATTTGAATGTTTTCCCTACAAATCTCCGCATATCTTTGTTATGATCCTAAGTCTCCTAAAAGTATGGGTTTGTTCACAAGTATATTAGTTCTTGGACACTCTCTTCTTGCAAAAACTGATTTTATGGGATGAGTTTTATTTGGGGTTCGTATCACCCTTGTTGAGAATAAAGAGAGAGGAAAAAGAAAGAGACTGAGGAGTAATTCTGTGTATTATATTTAGTCTCTTTCTTTTATTGCTCTCTTTATTCTTAACATAGTATCAAAGTTAGGTTACCCGCTCCTACTTCCAATTATGCAACTCCTCTATACAGTGTTGTACTACAACCCGTAATCCTATATCTCTTACATTTTTCAAGCCGTAACCATCCGTTATCTCTCACATCTATTAAGTCATAGCCATTTGATATTTTGGTTCAGTATCTCTTCTCTCAAGCCATAGCTATTTGGGATCTCTTAAGCGTTGATCCAATGTCTCTTCTACTAAGTCATAGTCATTCGGTATCTCTCAAGCCATTGGTTCGGTATCTCTTCAAGCCGTTGATCCGGTATCTTTTCTCTTTCGTAATCCAGTTCCACTACATTCCAAACTCAAGCTTTCACCACCTTGAGTTTGAGGGTTGATGTTAGATATCTTTAATCCCTCATTGAAAAGAGTTGAAGTGAATAATGAGTATATAAGATATTAGGGCCTCTCCACCCATTACTAATTGGTTTTGAGGTTGGATGCACCAATAATCTTAACAACCCTTATATGTTTTTATCACAACAATTTCTTCAACATCATCGTAGGACTAGGCTTTCAATTATTGCTTCAGATTCGTCAATGTTTATGGGGGTGGTTGGGCTGTTATCCATCAGAAAGCAACTTAGTAAGAAATTTGCTCACAAACACTAGGCATCGTCTTCTGCATGCATCCAAAGAAAAATGTTAACCTTTATCACTCATGTCAAACGCTTGCCTTCTAGAGAGGATCCAATTTTCAACCGCACTACTTTGTGTCTTTCAGTCTTTGTCAGTTGTTCCTTCAGTGTCTTCATCAAAAAGAGGTCCACGACCAACATTAGTTGCAGTCAAGTTAAATCAAAAGCAATTGTTGATTCTTTTTTTAATCGGCGTTTACACCAATAATAATGAACTGTTTCAAATCATAAAAGAAAATAATTAGTGTCCAGAAAATGAATATTGAGATACATCAAAACCATCAGAAAATTATCCAGGATGCTTCAGAATGATGTGGAGATTGCTACGTAACGTAGATGCAAAGACAGTGAGTTAAGTAAGCCGAGTGGCCCAAGTCAACTCGGGACCAATATATTACAATTAGATGAGTACAAGCACGTCTTGCATGGGAGCACAGCATTTCATTAGGAGATTAGCATGGCACTTTCTGTCACTTTATCACTTGATGTTTTGTTATCTAATAAAGAATCTCCACTGAGGTTTATCTCATCATTTAGGTGGAGTATCTCTTGGAGTTTGTTATGGCTAAGGATAAGTCTTTAGTCTTTTATCATCTTTGATTTATTTGAGTTATTGGGATTAGAAGTTATCATTTCTTGATGTACAATTATAAGAGAGCATCTCAGCTACAGATGAAATAAAAAAGATGTAAGACAGTAGGAGTTAGGATTTTGAGATGAGTAGATGACAATGAATCACAAATCAGACTTGGTTAGAACCTTGGCAACTCGAACAAGGAAGGCCTGGAGATAAGAGAGAGCAGACAAGATTAAACTGAGGTCAATTTAGTGCTAGAAAGAAAAATCAACCCTTTCTTCATTAACAATTGATATACCCGAATTTTCAGGTTGATTGGTGGAGTGATCTATGCTCTTCTTGAGCCAGATGACTATACAAAGTTTGAAAAACTTGTTATTTATTTATTTATTTTATTTTTTGCTACCAACCAAATTATAATTTTGTTTCACATCTTTCAACATTAGGTACTAAAGAATAAGGTTGAGTTCTGACCAGTGTGAAAGACACCTCAAAGATAATATTTTAGACTTTCAAAGTAATTCTTTAATAATTCTAGTATTCGGAAACTTTAAACTAAGCATTTAATCCCAGTAAATTAGAGAAACTACATATGTTTTCAAACAATCGGGTGTTCCTCTTTTTAAGGGTCTTAAAAATAAGAAAAGTTCAATCAGGGCCTTGCAAATTACCAAATCCATCCTTAATTCATAACAAATTTCTGAAAAATTAGGGAAACTGAATTCAAAATCATTAAATTAAATAAATGGGAACTTTTGTTCAATCATTGCAAATCAATTTAAACCAAAACAAGTGATGTACAACATCAAAGATACCTATACTCTAAAAAGCACTAACACTCTGAAACCCCGATGTATTCATGGTGGACACGAGCACTCCGCGTGCGTTAGATACGCCAATGACAGTACTTTTGCTTAAGTGTCCTAGCAGAGGTGAAGCCAGAATTTGTAAAACAAAAATAATAGGAGAAGCCGATGGGGACAAATTTATTAATTTTATATTTTTTTGAATAAAATTAGAGGAAAATTAAAAAAATCAAGGGGAGCTATAGCTCCCCCTGCCCCCTTTAGCACCCCAGCTCATTGTGTTCGGAGGACTTTTTATTTGTTTAAAACAATTATTTGATTTTAAAATATGCTTTTAACGATCTAGATACTTATTAATTTTTTTGAAAACTTCTAATAAATATAAAATATGTTTATAAATAAATAAAATATACTTAAAAATATTAATTAATTGTCCTATCTCATTCTAATTTTTCAAGAAATTTCGTAGTGTCACATCCTATATTATATATGTTATGTCGCGTGCCTATCCTACTATATATCATGCTTCTCTAACTGCTCCATCAATATATATATATATATATATATTTATTTATTTATTTTGATGAAT
>BKZX01010012.1:0-11395 GCA_014362285.1 Fagus crenata
AAGGTGTCTTTGAATTTATTATTTTCATTTGAAAGAGTTGTAAAAAGACACTATTTGTTAGGTACGAACTCAAAGAAAGCATTTATTTTTTCTTTTCTTTTTTATTTGGCCTTTTTCTCTTTGTCCTTTTTCCCTCTCCAGCCACCGCCACCACTCTCGTCTCCAACCACCTCTGCCTCCCCTCCCCAAACCAAAGCCATCACCATAGAACCACCCAACTCCAAATCAACCCCCAATCACCACCTAAAACCACACAATTACCAAAAGCCACCTAAACGTACACCGCCTAACCACCACTACCAAGCCATCACCATAGAACCACTCAACTCCATATTCAATAAAAATCCATTTATTGGAACTTATGTTTGCTAAATAGGAGAAATGGCAACGCTAAGTAGTTTTCTTTTTTATTTCGGATTCTAATTGTAATTCAAACCATCAATCAAACTCAACTTGATGAGTGAGTTCCTTGTCACATTGTGTAGAAAAGTTTGGTACATTGCACCAGACCAAAGAAAGGATAAAATAAAGAAAAGTCATTCTTGACACTTTTTCCAAGTCTTCACTCACCGCATAACATTGACTTCACTTTTTCCAAGTCTTTCTTTTTTTCTTTCTCTTTATGACAGTTCCCTTCGTGGATGAACATTGAGCCCCTGGGGACATGACTTGGCTCACCTCCTCAGCGCTCAGTTCCTTGGTAATCTTCTGTTGAACTGTATCTATGAATATGATTGGCATGGAATCTGTACTAAACAAATAACGGCTTCTTTGCACAAAACCTTTTGACTGCTCGAGGGAGAGCCGAGAGGCCTAGTGGGATATTTTGGTTGGTGAAAATTGTATTTGGTCCTAAATCGATGAATTCTTGGGCTGAATATCTGGACTGGGCTTTACATAAAGTTGAAGCGGGTTTGCGTGTTTAATGAATACTGAAAGAGAAGGAGATTGGACCGAATCCCAAGTCGAGTATAGCAGAAATAAATGGTTGGTTGGGCTTGTTTTAGTTATATGGGAAATGGGCTTGTGTTTTGTGTTGCCTACCTCTTCGTTGGAATTGGAAACGAACTAGACATGAGCTTTTTTGAATCTGAATCTTTTGCAGCTTGATTTCATACTTCCAAGTCAGCTATCACTTTTCCAAAGCTGAGCCTCATCTGAGATAAAGATCAACAAATATTAAGGAGTACTCATTGTTATTGATTCATATTCAGTCATTATGATTGTTGTATATTCAAACTCTATCACTACATTTGTATATTCGTAATCTAAGACATTGTTATTTGTAATCATTCGTCAATATATATACATCTCTCTTAATGTAATTTTCCTTGAGTCTCAATTTTCGTTCGGTGGGCCAACTTTTACTGCTCCCGCAGCCCAATCCATTCGTTCTATTCTTGGCACTCCTCTAGGCTTGATATAGCCCCTGGTCTCCACTATTAGGCTACGCAATATTGCACTCCCTCAAACTAGGTCCAACAAAGCCCGACTAGCAAGCCCATCTTCAATAGCTGTTGAGCCAACTTCATCTCCTACTTTGGCGAACACAACAGCCACACAAACCTCTCCAGTGTCAACTGCCAACCGAATCCCCTACAGAGTCCATCTGCCTACTCATCTCCCATACAGATCACTCCACCAAACAAAAAATCCCCCTCCCCACCCCATGAACACCAGATCATGATTGTAATATTGGTTAAATTTTTCAATTTATCATTTCTTAACAGTTTAAGCTTATTGAAACGGTCAAAACTTAAAGGATCGAATTGAACTTTGACCAAACTTAGAGGATTGAATTGAACTTTGACCAAACATAGATGGTGTAATTTGTAATTTAGTCTCGTAAATAATAAAGTGATGTTAGTGGTGGGTCCAAATGAGAATTAATTAAAAACTGTTACATTTGCAGTTGTGAAATTTTTTGTAAAATATATTATGATTATAGCATTACTCTATGATAATATACACAAATCACATGTAGATAATATTTAAATAACATTGTACCATGTCATACAATGACCTTAATTTGGGCTAAGTAAGCATAATTTGGGCACTAAACCGTGCTTAATTTTACTAGTCCCCTTATTCTAATTTTTAGATTTCTCATGGACCTTATTTTTGGGCCAAAAAACGCGGAATTCTATTAGAGGTCTTGGCCCTTGGGTCTATTTAGAAATGAAAAGTCTATGGACCTATCCTTTGCCACACCCAAGTCTACAACGCGTTGGTAGGTTATGATTGGTGGAGAAATCAAAAAAAGAAGAAGCATGCGGGTCTAGTGCTGGATCCCAATGACAGTGATCTTTAATCACTCACAATTTGTCACTTCAACAAATTGTAATTTGGGTGTGACAAAATGTATCCATAGACACTTTGATTTAGAAAATGCAAAATCCATTCCAACCTCATTTTAATTAATATTATGGCATGGAAGTGTAGTACATTGAACTTTTCTAAAAAAAAAAACCAATTAAACCCTTTATTCTCGCAACGAAAAACACTACTTGCAAAGCTCTCTTAAAACTAATTGAAATGTTCTACTCCTTATCAGCCTCCCTTTCTTCTTCAGCCGAGATAAATCCAGCACCATCGATTTATTAGCTTTTGTAATTTTATTATATCATGTATAGTACAATTAAAATATTTCATTGGTATTTACTTGGTTGTATTTTTTAAATAATCATTGTGTGTTCCATGATAAGGATAATTAAAAGAATCATTACTATTGAAATAAGTCATTAATAATAATAGTACGTAGTCGTAAATATTATTATAACACTCTATAATGTCCTCAGTACCAGAATGAATGATATTAATAATACAGTAGGTAAGAAGCAACAAAAGCAATGCGATAACACTCATAACACTTAGGGTAAAATGCACTAAAATCCTCTGAACTTTTATGTTGTTACATAATATTATTAGGGACACTACTCTTTTTATATTTTGTTAAGATGGAAAATAGGGATTTGTGTAATATCATTTTCATGACTCCATATACTAACAGCACTTTCTCTACTTGGGCATTCGGCCTAATGGTAATCCTCCTCCCCGAAAAGCCTCCTTCTATGAGGGTGTGGGTTCAATCCCTGAGATTTTCAAAATATACGTGTGTGTGAGTTTAGATTAGAATTTCTATCATATATCAAAAAAGAAAAAAAATCACTTTTATTATGCACTTATATTAGCTCATTATTGTGAAAAGAAATTGTGCAAAATTTTATGTCACTAGACTTTGTTTGTAATATGCACACATGGGGCAAGAGATCGAACTTGAAAGCTTAATTCAATCTTCCTTCTCTTCTAAAAATAAAAAAAAAATAAAAAATCTTCCATCTCTTCTCTTAACTACCCTTCAAAAAAATTAAACGTGAAATCTTTTATTGGTTTGTTAACAATTGTATCCTTCCACTGCAATATAATGTGGAAACTGTTATGAAGAAAAGTCTAAGTAAAGCATAAAAAAGACCTTGTCATCTTTGGGAAGTAATGTTGGTTGTAGCATTCTCCATCAACAAGTTATTTATAGACTATATTATCAGTAACAAATAAGAGTTAAGTGATAGTGGAAAAAGAAAATGTCAAACCAAACCTGACCAGAAGCCACAAATTGAAATGTTTACTCATTACATAAATGTAGTATCAACCGTCATAGTTTACAAATCATTTCTATAATCTATAGAAAACCTTAATGAACTAAAAAAAAAACCAAGAGTGGGGAGGGGGGAAGAGAGGAAAAACAGAGAAATTAACAAGAATAAATTTCCTGCTTAAGCATCAACAATGAAGCAAGTTTAAGAAATTTTGAAATTTGAAGTAGTCTGGAAAACATTATTACCAACCTTCATGGGAAAATAAAATAATAAATAATCCAAATCCCTCATCCCCATTAATTATTGAACAAAGAATCTCACCCTAGCTAACTAAGGCACATACACAACATATGTTACACATCTGTCTAATCTTCATATTTTGCATTCTCAATATCAAAAATGGACTAATCTATTAGGAATTAAACCTATTCTTAGGAACAACGTGAGATGTAAAAATAGAGAAGAAACACGCAAATAATCAATCACACGACACAAAAATTTACGTAGTTCACCACTAAGGTTAAGTCCACGGAGTTGCAGCGATTTTCACTATATTTTGTAGAACTTTACTAAGTGCGGCTAGCAATGCAGAAACCTTACTTTGATATATATATATAACATTGATAAGCCGAAACCCCAAGCCTCCGCTCCATGAACTAAGCCTCACAAAATCCCCAATTAAAATCGTACGCTTCTAAACAGGGTCAGGTCCAAGCCGGATTGGGCAAAACCAGGTCCCACATATAGCCTAACATGATCTCCCATGTTTCCTGATAAAGAACGTGTTCTCCGGACAAAGCACCGACCTATATATGGATTGTGGGCTTCAATAGGCACACCTGAGCCATATACAAGTCGGACAAAGCACCAACATGTATATGGATTTTAAGACTGTTGTTGTTGTTATGAGAGTTGCTTCACTAATTTAATGTTATTATAAGATTTTGAGAACCATATTTTAGATTACCATTGATGCAGTTAAAATGTATGTTGCAAATGTAATTAGTGGCTTAAATTCTTTCAGAATAATTCAGTCATTATGTACTTAATATTTTGGTATTTGTTTCTCCTCCCCTTTCTCTCTTTCAATTTTCATGGCAGATAGTGACTAAACAAACTTGGAGTTTAACTGTAAATCTCCATACCAAAAATGGGCATACATGCCTGAGGAACTTAGGGGCACTCACTATCCATGCAATTTGGCTTGCTACAGGATTATAGTTTTAGGATGTTTTGTAATTTTGATAATTAGTGAAGATTCACATGGCATGTGCAATTTGGCTTGCTACAGGATAACCCACTAATAATCGAGTGCTTTGATTTCAATAGCAGTGGCAATCATGTGCTTATTAGGTTAGTTAAATTTATTGATGTCCAGATTTGTTTTTGTTTGTTTTTACGATTTGGTCTCTGGTACAAAAAGAAGATATTGATCTTAAAATTGACTTCATCAGTAAGCTCCAGAAGTCAGTGGTAGACCTGGAAAAACTTCATAAAGATAGAAGTGGTGCAAATCTCACCTTTCCATCTTCTCATCAAGGTCATGAGAAGGTATTTTTTCATATTTGCAATTAGTTTTTTTAAAAATATTTCATGTTAATCTTTGCATTTGCTTACTAATTTATCAATATAGGTCTTGAAGGGACAACTGTTTGTGGATCAATTTTGTGAAAAGCAACAGTACAGCTTTCTGGATTACATTTCTAGTTGATTCGAGCTTAACTTTATGGCTGCTGTCAACTTTACAGGTAAAATATTTCACATTGTGGAGGAGTTTTATTTTATGTGTGGTATTCTTTTTTTTGGTTGTCTTTTTCCTAGTTCTTAATGTTTTGGCTGATGACTTATTCATGCTTTGAATATTCAATATATATATTTTTTAGCCTCAAATGGAAATCCTTGGAGCCCAGATTCTTTACATTACATTGATCCTTCTGGCCGTATGAATTCTTATCAACGGGTAAGGCTGTGCATAGTTGCTTTTCTCTGTCCCTGTATGTATGTATTTTTCTAAACATGAGATGCAAGATTTCCTTTGACTGAATGGAATGTCTTCTCCCATACAGTGTTAATCCATTATGGATTCATGAGTTGTATATTCCTAACACAGAAAAAAATTGAAAAGACGCACATAACAACCTTGGAAATTGATTGTCGAATGAGAAAAATGAGCTTTTACAATGAATTAGTCCAAAAAAGATTTTACATTGAATTAGTCCAAAAAGATGCTAAAAAACAACCTGGGAAATTTCTGTAGAATATGAAAAATTAACTTTACATTGCATTGGTCCATATAAATGTTTGTATATTGCTGTCTTTTATGTCTGTGATGACCCAATAAGATTACTTAATTAATTAAACTTGCAGGCTATGATGGAGGTTGGGGAGGTCATCCAATTCTACAATTCTGAGGGAGAACAGGTGATGGGACGATATCTCATCGTTTCAACATGAATGGAAGTGCAGGTGCCTTTGAGGTGAGGAGCTGACTTTGTAATGGTATATTATTATATACACCTGGATTTTTATTTTTATTTTTTAAAGTGGAATCTATGTTTATTCATGTCTTCTTATTCTTACTGTTATTATTTCATTTATTAATAGGTTGAAGGAGTTGAAGGCATCATGTCTGCTTATGCAAATGCTCAATGTTGCTCTGGCAGGACCCACTTTATTTGGCCAAGTGATTAAAATATCTGCGGAAATTGCTGGCCAGTCCATCTCATACAACAGAAAAAAGTACTTTGTCTTGCTCATTATTACGGTAAATAGAATGTTGACTCTAGCTGATTTCATTTTTATTGAAATGGAGGAGAGACTTTATGGATACATGATGTATACACAAAGCTCTCCTAAAGAGAATGTAGACTTTTTTTGATTTGACGATAGCAATCTACACTATACACACGCACACACTGTTTGGGGAGGGCAGAGGGGATTTGAACCTCTACCAAATGGGGGGAATTTTCCCTTACACCACTAGGCCAAATGCCTAGTGGGCAAAGAGAATGTAGACTTTATTTGATGTCTCTTTCCATTAATTCTTCATTTGGTAATTAAATAAATTGTCATCCTTTCTAGGATGGAGTCCTTACAGACCTACACGAAACAAAAGATGCTCTGGTCAGGGCATCTGATCTACCACTGTCAATTCTTATAGTAGGAGTGGGAGGTGCAGATTTTAGTCAAATGGAGGTATACTATTGTTTTCCTAATTTAATGACCTTTACACTCGTTTGAATGCTTTATTTTAATTATTTTGTACTAAAAATGGTGGTATTTTAGCTTTTAGAATTTCCTCTTGAATGATTATGTGATGTTTCTTAATTTTGGCAGGTCCTTGATGCTGACAATGGAAGGCGATTAGAGAGCTCTACAGGCCGTGTTGCCATACGTGACATTGTACAGTTTGTTCCAATGCGAGAAGTGCATAGTAAGTACATAATTGCTTGTCTGTTTCTACAAGCTTTTGTTGTTACATCTAAAACTGTTGGATATTATTATCCCACATTGGAAATAGTTGGAGTGAGTAATGTCTTTATAAGTCATGGGTAATCCTCATCTCTGAAGGCGTCTTTTGAGATTGAGTTAGGTCCATTGGACTTTAACAAAAGCATCCACTAATTGTAATTGTGCATACACAAGTTTCTCCCAGTCAGTAATATATCCTAAAAGCATGTTGTAGCCAATGGCCTTGGGCCAAATTGCACTTTCTCCATCCATAACTTTTGAATTTATATTTAACAAAGATGTTGCATGGATCGCTGTTGCCACTGCTGTCTTGGTCCCTTCTTTGGCTAGATTGCTGTAACAGTCTCTAATACACTGCAACCACCTTTTGCAAGTTACACATTGGACATGTTATAGTGACAGGTAGAGAATGAGGTCATACACTACAACAAAATACACCTATTACAACAAGAGTTATTACAACAAAAATGATTATTGTGGTAATACACGTACTATTACATCAATTCATTAGATTTCGTTATAAGAGTTACTTAAAAATTGGTAATTTATTACTTCAAAAATAAGTTGTTGTAATAGGATGTAAAATGTCGTTGCAATAAATTATTATGTAATTTATTGCAATGAAGTTAGTAGTTGAAGCAACAGTTATGAATATTACAACAAGACGTTTTGTTGTAATAGGAAAAATATGATATTACAACAAGATGCTTTGTTGCAATAGGAAAAATGTAACATTACAACAAGACGTTTTGTTGCAATAAAAAAAAAAATATTATATGAGAATATGAGAATAGAGTGTGATTTGTTCAAAGTAGATCATATAGGATTCAGTTGTAGTATTAGCTATTACTACTTGTCTCTTTTTACTGACCTCAGTTGCATTTTCTTTTAGGTGTTTCTTGTTGCCATTGCTTTGGTAATAGATTACCACTTGGCTCTGTGGTACTTAGGGGTATTTTTTGGTAAGTATCTTTTTCATGTCTTGCGCTTCCATTCCTCTCTCTTTTTTCTCTGCCCTCTCTCTGTTCACTCTCATTTCTCTCTGCCCTCTCTATGTTCTCTCTCATTTCCACTCTCTCTGAGATTTGTGCTCACAATGAAGCACTTCATGCATCCGCAGACCGCGATCTTGAGGAAAGTGCATTCTACGGACCCTTTGTCGTCACCGAGCCCTAGCTCGGCCAAGCCAAGGCCATATCAGAAGGCTAAATCAGCGAAGGAGAACGCGCCGCCCTTTGATCCGAACTCTATGGCCTATGATTTGAAGCAATCGCCGGCGACAGCCGTGAAGTTGAAGAGCCAACTGCCGCCGAGGCCGCCTTCTTCGAATTCTCTCAACATGAAGCTCATCATGGAGACTGTGGAGTTGTGGTTCACCAATCTTCTCCAAAATCATCATCTGATCATAATAACAACAACATCATCATCATCTCAAAATGTAGAAGAAGAGAAGCACTGTCTCTATCTCTTCTATCACTACCACTATCACTAATATTCTCAACCTCTGCTTCAGCTTCAGCTTCAAAATCAGAATCTTTTTTGGAGCTCTTGGTAAGTATCTTTTTCATGTCTTGCGCTTCCATTCCTCTCTCTTTTTTCTCTGCCCTCTCTCTGTTCACTCTCATTTCTCTCTGCCCTCTCTATGTTCTCTCTCATTTCCACTCTCTCTGAGATTTGTGCTCACAATGAAGCACTTCATGCATCCGCAGACCGCGATCTTGAGGAAAGCGCATTCTACGGACCCTTTGTCGTCACCGAGCCCTAGCAGTACAGCACTTGAGCCTTTACTTCCCATCTAATAGCTTCAATTATGCTATCATTATATTTAATCTGCAAGCTTCCTAACTGAGCTTGCATTGAACTGATCTAAAACTAAAACTCTTGCCTTTCAAATTCTATAATCCCCACCTCACAACATCATTCCAGTCTTAGCTGTTAGAATTATGGTTAAATGATTAAATTTACCCTTTTAACAGCTTAAGCTTCTAAACGAGTGGTAATTTATCACCGGCAACATTTAGGATTATTGATAAGGCAGCAGCTCATGACCTTACAGGCTTCCATCTACGTTCTTTATTTTTTGGAACACCAGCCACTCTTGCATCCACTCTCCTGACAGCATCATATATAACTCTGGAGCCATATTTCTCATACAAAGCCCCATCTGGATGCCACCAGTTATGCCAAAGAAAACATGCCTAGTTGCCTACCATCCCCTACTTCATATTTCAGAGAGGGCCTGGTCAAGCTCCTAACCTCTAAAATCTTCCTCCATCCCCAACTGCTATCCTTAGGAACCTTTTCAACCCAAAAGCTTTTCCCTTTTGAAGTTTATTCAGTTTTCACTATTGGTCTTGACTCTTGAATCTTGCATTTGGTATGGTCTTATTATTGATTTTTCCTCGCCTAACCTCTCTTAAGATAAATGCAGATCATAAGAGAGGGCTTAAAAGTACTTATTAACATTCATTGATATCAACTAAATAAAATAGCTATCTTCCCTCTGTCATTATACAAACTAGTCGCAAACCCGTGCAATGCACGGGAAAGCTATCAAAAATGAAATCTAAAAAATCTTGGCTTATTTTTCTTTTCTTCTATTAAATATGTCTTTTTTTTTTTTTCTTTTTTTTTTTTCTTTTTTTAAAAGAATGAGATGTTGCTAGAAGTTGGGAATCTTGTCAAATATTATATCTATGAATTTACGTTTTAGCGTCCCAGTATGCAATCATCAAACCAATCAACAATTTGTTTAAACATCCTTTCTTTTGAGAGATGAATAAATTCTTAATACTCATAACTCATACCACAAAAGGACCATATCGTTCAGTTCAACAATGGTTCTATAAATTTAGTTCCTTGAAATTAGGGATTTGTAGAAGTACTTCTACTAACCATCATTGTAGTCACAAAACAATATAATGTATGGACAAAAGGAGAAGCCTGAATATAAAAACTCAGGCATTTATTCTTCACTAACATGACAATAATCGTGGAGTGACAGAACAAAACTTAACAAAGGAGTTCTTTATTCATTGAATTCAAACAAATAATACTTGTTTTAGAATTCTGTCAATACACATGTTATAAGTGGCAATTTGCACTAACTTCTTGTAACCACATTGTGCTTCTTTGCTACAAAAAGAAGACGCATTGGATTAGTACAATTGAGACTAATCATTTTTCACAACCACCTAATTTATTGTATACAAAAACATTTTCATCAATATAAAAAAAAAAAGGTAGAGTTCTTCTTATGTAACTACAATTGGTCAATTGTCACCACTCCCATAAAGTCATGCCTAGATATCTTCTCACAAAATCTTCCACAATTTCATTAGTATCTTCAAGTACTTCCTTTACATCTCTGAAACAATCAATCCATTCAAGGTCTAAGTTACTGGACATGTCCAGTAATGCTATCTCCACCATAGTCACCTGTTTTTTTTTTTCCAAATAGATAAATGAAAGGAAAGGAAAAATGGAAAAGAGTTCAGTAATTGATATATGTATATGTACACGTATAAACACACAAATCAAAAGTGGAAAAAACTTATAGAGTGGAACTATGTTTTTTCTTTTTTCATAAAGGAACTACGAATCAAGAAAAAACATAGGTTCCATATTTCATTAAACGTAAGATTTGGTGTCACAACCACAATCATCATGCCAGAGGAGATAAAGTACAGATTAGGTACTTATCAAACTTCTGTAAAACTAAAAACATATCACTCTAAAAAGTGTTAGGATGATTCACTAAGAGCTTCTCTATTAAGCAAAAGAAATTATGCAGTTCTGAGCCCCTGCTTAATTAAAAAGTATTTAATCAATTTTAATAATTTATTGTAAAACAACACCAGTATCTTGAAAAAGTTACTGCAAATTTGTTGGTTGCAAGAGGTATAGCAGTGGGGTAAAGAAGAACCATGTAGCTCAATATAAAATTCAAATCTTTATTTCGTTGTTTGAAAAATCCATCCACTTTTAAGCTCAATCTCAATCATCTTTACCATTTTGTCAACCTGCCACTACAATAACATCCCAATGGATACTAATAACTCTTAATTATGACATAACACTTCTTTTTAACCCAATTGTTAAAATATACTTTTCGTCCCGTGGAGGCCTTTTGTCGATCACCTAACAGATATAGCCAGAACTTGGTCAATCTACAGGTCTTAAAATTGAGGGAATATATATATATATATATTAAACATAAATTATTATTAATAACACAAACCATAGATATTACCTTCAGATTATGGAAACCATCCCTATGACGAATGGAGATCGTACTCGGTGTGTAGCTGTCATCAAGATGAAGTTGT
>BKZX01010158.1:0-11502 GCA_014362285.1 Fagus crenata
TGAGGAGGAAGCTGACTCTTTGGCTAAACCAATATCTGATGTAGAAATTCTTAATGCCCTCAATTCCACGAAGCCTTTTAAAGCCCCTGGTCCAAATGGGCTCCATGTGGGTTTATTTCAGAGATTTTGGATGGTGGTGGGACCTTTGGTTAAATTGGCCATTAAGGATATTTTTTCTTTTGGAGTTATGAATCCTGATTTTAATCATACTCTCATCTCTCTTATCCCGAAATAGCTAGGGCCTGGAACTTTTAATCAGTTTAGACCAATTAGCCTATGTAATACTGTGTATAAGATTGTCTCCAAGTTGCTTGTCCTCAGAAGTAAGCTCTTCCTCCCAAGAATGGTGTCCCCGTTCCAAACTGCTTTTGTGGCAGGGAGACGAGGCTCGGGTAATGTGGTCATTGCTCAAGAACTGATTTATACTCTGAGTAGGAAGAGGGGTAAGGAGGGCTTTATGGTTGTGAAGATTGATTTAGAGAAAGCCTATGATCGCCTTGAGTGGAGCTTTGTTAGAAGAGTGCTTATCCATTTTGGCTTTCCCCATTTGGTCATTAAATTGATTTTGAGTTGTATTTCCTCAACCTCTACCTCCCTGTTGTTCAATGAGGGTAAGCTTGATCCTTTCCTCGCTTCTAGAGGGCTTCATCAAGAAGACCCTCTCTCTCCGTATTTGTTTCTCTTGTGTATGGAATTTTTAGGAGCGCGTATTGATTCAAAATGTGAAGCGGGTGATTGGGACAAGATTAAAGCTTCTCGTGAAGTAGTGGGTTTCTCTCATGTTGTCTTTGCGGATGATTTGCTTTTGTTTGCAAAAGCGAATTTCGGGAATTGTGTAGCTATTGCCAATGTTCTTGAGACTTTTTGTGCTATGTCTGGTCAGAAGGTGAGTGCTGCTAAGTCTCGGATCTTCTTTTCCCCCAATGTCTCAGATGAAACTAAGCAGAGTGTGTGTACCAGGTTAGGTTGTCTCTCTACAAATGCTTTGGGTAGATACTTGGGATTCCCCATTCTTCAGAAGAGATGTTCTTCTTCTGATTTCCAGTTTATCACGGAGAAAGTTCAATCTAAGCTTGCTGGTTGGAAGACCCGATTGCTTTCCCCCGCGGGATGGTGGGTCCTTATAAAGTCAGCTGTTACCCCGATTCCGGAATATTTGAAGCAATGTGTCAAGATTCCTGCTAAAGTTTGTAACTCAGTTGACAAATTGTGTAGAGATTTTCTTTGGGGCTTTACGTTGGAGAAACGGAAGACCCATCTTGTTAGTTGGAAGAAAGTAACGATGCACAAGAACCTTGGGGGTCTTGGGATTTTTAACTTGAGAGATAGAAATAAGGCATTGTTAGCTAAATTTTGTTGGAGAATTGTTACTGAGCATGAAGCTCTGTGAGCCTAAATGTTGGCCAAGAAATATTTATCTCCTTCTAGAATCACTTCTAAGGGTAAAAAGCTTCCCTGTTTGAGTGTTTGGGCTGCTTGTAAATGGGGTGGTGAAATCTTTTACAAGGGGATTAAATGGAATATTCAAACTGGAACTGCTGTTTCTTTCTGGTGGGATTTCTGGTTGCCTTCTGGTACTTTACGTTCTTTGATTGTGGGGCCTCTAACTAAGGTGGAATCTTCTTTGTCTGTAGCTGATGTACATCCTTTTGGGGGTGATTGGCTCTTGGATAAGATTTCTTTTGCTTTTTTGGAATCTAATCTTATGGAAATGATTGCTATTCCTTTCTCTCCTTATGGAGGATATGATTGTTTGGGCTTTCTCTTCTAATGGGGTTTTTTTCTCTACACTCGGCCTTTGCTTTGTCTAAAGGTTTAAATCCCTTAAATACCTCATTTGACCCTGATAGCTCCTGGATTTGGAAAGCTCTTACTACTCCAAGGATTAAATACTTCCTTTGGTTGTGTTTTCACCATAGTCTGCCTACATGTGAGGTCCTGAGTCTTCGGGGTATTAATGTCAGCCCCTCTTGCTCTCTGTTTAATTCTCCTGTGGAATCTATTATTTACATACTAAGGGATTGTCCTGTTGAGAAAGCTTTCTGGCTTAATTTGGGTGTTATGGGAAGCTCTGCTTGTTTCTTTTCTTCCCCGTTGATCACTTGGCTAGAAATGAACTGTTCCTCGTCTCTCTTTTCAAGGAAGTTTTGGCTGCCATAGAAACTTTTATTTTCTTTTGCTGTCTGGCAGCTTTGGATTCATAGAAATAACTTCCTTTTAGTTAAGGGTGTTGTGGATATGAAACTTCTTTTGAGATGTATTACGAAAGGGACGGAATTTGCTGCTATTGTCCCTAATGTTAATTCGAAACCTCACTGCATCTCAACCCAAATTAAATGGCTTAGGCCAGAAAGGGGATGGATCAAATTAAATACTGATGGGGAAGCTAATTCTGCTTTGGGACGTGCTGGAGGTGGTGGCATCTTAAGAGATTGTGAGGGCAATTGGATTGGGGGCATTGCTAGATTTTTGGGAAATTGTTTCAGTCTTATGGCTGAGTTATGGGCTCTCAAGGATGGTCTTTCCCTAGCAAAAAATCTAGGATATTTTTCCATTTGCATTGAAGTGGATGCAGAGATGATTGTTTTACTTTTGAATTGCACTTCTAGTGTTAATTTAATAATGGAGTCTCTATTATTTGATTGCGGGAACCTTCTGCTAGCTTTTAGTAATTTGGTGGTAAAACATGTGTATCAGGAAGCGAATCAATGTGCAAATGCATTGGCTAATGTAACACTTTTTTTGGATGTTCCTTTTAAAACTTTTGATCTCCCACCTGGGAAAGAAGTAAAATTTAGAATAAAGGCAACATTAGAGCGCTTTTAATCATATAAAGATCATTAACACTTAAAACATTACAGTCCAAAACAAAGTCAGAAAGTATTCAATGTATACTTTTCCAAGATTAGGGTGTGAATGATATGAAAGATTAATGAACATAGAAAATAGCATTAGTCAAAATTAAATATAAAGAAGGATTTTGTTAACCAATGCCCTTAGGGTAATGGTTAAGGAGCATTAAATGATTATACTTTATGGGAAATAACGAACTTTTAATATTAAAATAATAAATAAAAAGACTAAAATACCCTTAAAAGTTATTTTTGTATTAAATGGAAGCATTAAGTGGAAGCATTAAATGCTTCCTTAACCATTGTCCTAAGGGCACTCGTTAACAGGATCTATAAAGAATGCAAGCAATATTACCAGATTATCATTAGCTTTCTATCCACAATCATGATATAATGAGTGTGTAGAAGACAAAAATTTGAAAGCCAATTACAAATTATCACGTTAAAATTAGTGACAAATCCTAAATTTACATGTGTCACTAAATTAATTAAATTAAATATCAAAGAGCAAATAAATGGTGCCATGTGTCATTAAATCGGCAAATCAAAAATTGCCACGTGTCACTTGGACCCACAAAATCAAGTTAAGTGTTACTTCCAATTATATTGGAACACTTATAAATGATAATTATCCCCAATAAAAATAAATAAAGAAGGAGATAAATATCAATGAGTCTTAGAGGGACTCTTAGATTTTTGGCCTATCAAAATTGACCATGTGTCTTCTAAAGTACTAGTTTCAAGTGGACTCTTCTTCATGAGGCCACTATAAATAGAGGCACTCCCTAGCTCATTGGAAAAAGAAAGAAGGAAGAAAATTCTCCAAGCATCAAAGCTCTACCAAAATTGCTCCAAGAGTATTTGAAGAACGCTTGAAGATTCGACTCCAAATTCGAAGAAATACAAAGAACACTCGAAGATTTAAAGAACACTCAAAGATTCAAAGATCCTAGGAAGAACACGAAGAACGAAGAATTTCTAAACAAGCCAAGGCCTAGAGATTCGCCGATCAATTAATTCAATCCAAAAAGCACGATTCGTAAAGCTCTCAAGTTGAAGTGAAGATTGAAGAGAATAATCAGAAGGAAATAGAGAGATTGTAATCCACTAAATTCAAATAAATAAAAAATTTGTTGCGAATTTATTGCCATCCTGTTACAGATTGAACAATTTATTGTCTACAAATTTCTGGCACGCCCAGTAGGACTATCTCTACCTCTCATCAACTTTCAACATCTTCTCACACCATGATGGCTTCAAAGAAGATTCGAATTGACAATCCTCTTTTCAAGAAGAGTGAAGAAAATCCTACAACCAACCAAAGCTCTTCATTGAACTCGAACACTCGTTATGATGGACCTATGACAAGGGAAAGAAAAAAAAGTCTTGTAGAGCTGTTTTCTCAACCAGCTTTATCTCAAACCTCTAGCACGAACCCAAATGCTCCCATCATTGAAGAAGTTGATGCATCAAGTGATGAATTTGAGTTCTCTTCTCTAGAAAGTACCCCTATGTCTAAACTTAGGGACTCTCCTCGCTCTGTTAGTTCAACTATCATGCTAGTCATGATGACTAACACAACATCTATGGAAGAACAAGTCTCAATCATGGCCAAGACTCTAGAAGAATTAATGAAATCCATTACGGAAAGAGATGCACAGATGTCTTTCGTGATGAGCAAAATTGAGAGTGTGCCCGAACCAAATAGCACAAGGGGGGATCCAGAAAAAGAAGTTTATCGAGAAGAAGAGGTGTGATACCCCTCACCACCTAGCATCATAAATTAATGATATAATAGTCAAATATATTAGAGGATTAATTAAGGTTAAGCTAATTAAGAGTATTAAAGGTTAATGGTGTTAAGTTAAAATAATGCATGTTAATGGCCTAGTGAACCAATAGGAGTTGAACACATGTAAGTCACCAACAAAGAGAGAGCCAATAAGAGTTGGACACATGGAATCCACTAGCTAAGCCCTCCTCTCCAAAGATGACACTTGGACTCCACTAACTAAATATCACCCACATGCAAGTGACATGTGTAATGCATTAACTTGTTTCTTTCCTCTAGAACCGGTTATTCACTTCCCCATTTCATTTGATTTCATTTCTTGCACAATGCCTTGACTACAACTCATTTCCTCTCAAGAAGCCAAGCCCCACCCGAAAATCACTTGCCCTTCCTCTCAAATATCTTAATTTCTCTAAGGAATCATCATCTTCTCACCTAGGCCTAGACCTATAGCCAAATCAAGGTAAGAGTTTATGATTTTAGTTTATTTTTGAAATGGGTATAGTTTAAATTATTGGTAATGTTCTTTGCTGGAATTTATGTTGGGGTGGACACTTTATCATTTCATGTTAGTTTCTTAAGTTTGATGTGGAAATTGTGTTTGCTTGTTGATTTTTATGAGTTCTATGGACTGTTTATGATGGATTACATTGATGTTTGACTTGATTTAGTCCTGCATGTGTTGGATTTAGGAGGATTGTTGGCTTATGGTTGATGGGTTTTAAGTTTCTAGAGGAAAATGCAACCTGCCTCTGCTTCCTGTAGTGAACAGTAAATTGCACGAAAATTCTGGGAGTTCTCTAAAATAGGAATGAGGAAACGGTTTTCTCTGGAGTAATCTATCATATGTCTAGGTTATGTATATGAAATTTCATAGAGAAAAATTGAGTTTTGATAATTATTTGTGATTTTACAAGAAAACTGTGCAAATCTGTCCATTTGACAGATTCTGTGTCTGTCGGTTTGAAATTGTATAATAAATCCGATATTTGGAATTTAAATGATTGGAATATGTTTTTGGAACCCTAGGATGCATATGTTATTTATGGAATTAACCCCATACAATTTTAGTAAATAAGGAATTGTGGGTACTGATCTAAAGTTACCTTCAAAACTGTGCTGGCAGATTTGAGTCTTCTGTCTTGGGTGAATTTTATAATTTTTTATAAAGCTCAAATAGAGCTGAAATTTTTAAGTAAAGTACTAGACATATAATAGAACAAGTATATGAAATATCAAGGAAATTGAATGGTGAATGGATAGTTAAATTCACTGTTCAAATGGTCTGCCCTGTAGTGGGACAGAACCTTTATTTCCTGAAAGAATGAGACTTTGACGAATTTATTCATGCAATTGGATGAATTATTTGAGTTGACATTTTATGTGTAGGACCAATTGCATGTTTATTGTATAGGTAAATTTTATTATGCATTGATTCCATTGTTTGGTATTATAAAGAAAATTATGAGCCATGTAACTACGGTTTTTGCATTAATACCTTATAAACAATGTGTGCTTGCTTGGAGTATGTTGTATTTTGTATTATAATTATGAGGTTGGTTAGCCTTGGATGTTTCCATCATGTTGTTTGGGGTTGCGAAAGGGTTTAGGACAGTTTTAAGCTAAGTATTGGAAAAAAATGAGTAATTACTATTTTCCTTGGTTTAGGAGAATCTGAAGACAATAGGTGAGACTGCAGACTTGCTTGAGACTCTGGTTCGAATTCTGCTACAGTGTACAGGTAAGGGAATGTGCCATGAAAATTTAATAGTCCATGTTTTAAAAATATATCTTATATGTTTTACCAATGCTTTTAGTAAACTCAGTTTGATATTTGTTTATAAAGAAAACGTGCATTAATTTAGAAACAGTTTTAAGTTAGTACAGTTAAGACAGATTTTAGAAGCAAGTTGTGGATATGCTATAAAGTTTGGCTTAGTAAGGCAAGAGAGAGATTGAAAAATAAATAAGCATGATATGTTTTATGAACAACTAAAACAGTTTTGAGTGTGATGCCCTGTAGACTGACAACTCAAGGCCACGAGGGGATCGTATGCCCTAAAGACATGGCAGTAGGCCTCGAGGGGTTTTATTCCCTGTAGACCGGCAACAAGTAAGGCCACGAGGGGTTGTATTCCCTGAAGATATGGCAACCCAGGCCACGAGAGGGTCTTCGGATCTTTGTAGACTGGCAACCCAGGCCACAAGGGGATAGTTTCCCTGTAGACATGGCACCAGTAAGGTCACGAGGGGCAAAATTTTAAAGATAAAGTACAACTACATGTTCCATATAATTTTTGCTATATTATGCAATGGTATGATATGAGCTTTCTCTTCAAAGCAGTTTAAGAGAACATGTTTTGTTTACATATAAAAGAATCATGCTATATGTTCAAATTTCAATAGTTATATTACGCCTTACAAGTTATCAGATATTATAATCATCAGTATGAAACATATATATTCCAGAAACTCATGAAATCATTTTAGCATGAACTGTTTATACACAAGTCATATCCATAAAGATTATTCTGTTTATCATGCATTCATGCATACTGTTAAATTTTCATGTCACACCTCCCTTACTGAGCAAAGTGGATTGCTCAAATTGCAGGAACACTTTTTTTGTGCAGCCAAGAGTCTCAGCATGGGGGAGCAATTTTGTTGTATCTAGAAACTAGTTTTAGACGTTTTGTTGTATATATAGCAGAAGAGATATATATGTTTAAATAGTCTTCCGCTGTATTAAAGTTATTTTATCTACATATTGATGTATTTTGTATACAGTTATAAATGCTCTGACTACTATCACTTCCTTTAGGTGGACTAGTATATTCAATTATTTTGTAAGGAGTACGTTATTATATTATGGGAGTTCCCAACCCAAATAGAAGTTAAAGAATCAGGATGAGAGAAGAGAGAAAATAAGAAAGAAAAATTTATACTCCTTTTAGTTGGTTCGTGTTAATATCAGGCATAGGCTTGGTATTAGCATGCCGGTCTGACTCCGAATCATATTACGGATTTGGGTCGCGACAAGTTGAAAGCTCCAAAAATGGTGAGGCGCCAAAAGATTTACAATTTTCTTTAGATGGGTCTATCTCCTCTAGCCAGCTGAAGGAGTTCATCAAGGGCGCCATTAAGGATCAAATGGGAAGCGAAGGTCAGTCTTCCATTGCCTATACCAAGCCATATACTTAAAGAATCGGCCTCATGAGGATGCCAAAGAATTATCAGCCGCCAAAATTTCAACAGTTTGATGGTGAAGGCAATCCGAGGCAACATGTGGCTCACTCATAGAAACTTGTAACAATGCTGGTACTTATGGGGATCTCATGGTGAAGCAGTTTGTTCGCTCCATAAAAGGAAATGCATTCCATTGGTACACTGACCTTAAACCTAACTCCATTAACAGTTGGGATCAACTGGAGAAACAATTTCTAAACCGTTTCTACAACACTCGATGTACTGTTAGTATGGTTGAGCTCTCCAATTCAAAGCAATAGAAAGAGGAACCTGTTATTGACTACATCCAGTGATGGAGAAATCTCAGTCTCAATTGCAAGGATCAATTGTCTGAGACATCTGGCATTGAGATGTGCATTCAAGGAATGCATTGGGGTTTAAGTTACATTTTGCAAGGAATAAAACCAAGAACCTTTGAAGAATTGGCAACACACGCTCATGACATGGAACTTAGTTATTCCTCCAATGGAAACCAAGGCCCGCTTCAAGGACTTAGCAAAGGTAAAGAGAAGCAAGATCCTCCTAAAGGGGGCAAATTTCCATCCAAAATGGAAAACAAACAATCTATTACTATTACTACTGCTCCTCTCAAAGTCCCAATAAATCCAAAGATGAAAGACGAAAAGCCTCCCACCACTTAAGAGAAAGGAAAAAGGAAATCGACATTGCTAGAGATGCAAGAAAACAGTATCCATTCCCTCACTCAAACGTCTCTAAGATGTTGGATTATTTGCTTACACTGAAAGTAATCGAATTACCAGAGATGAAACGTCCTGAATAGGCTAACCAAACTAATGATTCGAAGTATTGCAAGTATCATTGTCTCGTTAGTCACCCTGTGGAACGATGCTTTGTATTGAAGGATAAGATCATGGAGTTAGCGCGTCAAGGAAAGATCACTTTTGATGATGATAATGTTGTGACTTCCAATCTCGCTATGGCAATCACTCCAACCACCTTCACTTTCTTTATTCAATTTGGCTCATTTGAGCCCATTACACTTAAATGGATGTTTGTTGTTCAATTCATTAAATTACATGACTTATGTATTTAAGTGTATTAATTTAATCCCTTAGATGTTAATTTGGGCTATGTTTGATTGTAGGTACAAGCTGGATTAGATTGGAGTTAGATATCACAAGCTGGAAAGAGCAAAAGAGAAGAAAAGAGGTGCTAAACCACAATCTAGTAGACTGGATTGACATCCAGCAGACTGGATTGGAACATCCAACAGATTGGATTCTAAGGCAGAAACTCCAAAATTGAAGATTGAAGAATCCAATCGACTGGATGGTGATCTAGGCAACTGGATTAATTGTCCAGAATTATGCAGAAACTCCAGACTTCAATTCTTGAAGAATCTAGTCGACTGGATGGTGATCTAGGCGACTGGATTAATTAATCCAAATCAGGCAGAAAGTCCAGGAGGCATTTCAATGAAGATCCAGTCGACTGGAATGGATCCAGGTGACTAGATTTGCGCGAATTCAGTTTTAATGAAGGCTCATTTGTGTTTTAAAGCGCTCCAAGTTCAAGGTCCATTGAACCCAATTTGTTTTGACTCTGAAGTTTGAATTAGAGAAGAGGATTAGGGTTTAAATAGGGTTTAGATTAGATGGCTTAGACTTAGACAGACTTACCCTCTCTCTCTCTCCCAAGCTTAGGTTTTCACTCCCATCGATGCCTAAGCCTTTTGCTAGGGCTAGGGGCTATGTCTTCTGTATAATGGTATGAGTACTTTGTAGTCCCTTCTATTTTTAATTTTAAATTACAGTTGATTGTTAATTATTTGATTCCTAATTGATGTATGTTTTATTCCATACTTTCTATATGTTCAATCATGTTTTTCGTATGATTAAGGGAGAATATTGCACGGTTTTAATGAAGTCTCGTGTTTTATAAGTTGAAAGGTTTTTCTAAATATTACTCTAGCCACTTTATTTCTCCGGTTATATAGTGTTCCTGAGTTTTCTTAGTTCAACCATGTCAAAAGTTTTTTAAAAGGAAAATAATTAACTTGCATACTGTTATTAGAACAAGGTTTTTAACCGGGATTACAAGGGAAACATATCGGTATAGAGAAACACCCCGAACCCTAATGCCTTTTACTTATATACTTCTTACAAAATTCCCAAAACCAAATCCATTTTATCCTTTTTAAATATTGATTTACATTGTCTTTTGAAAACACAACTCCCTGAGGATTGACAACCCCTTACACGTACTACAAGGTACCATTTATTATTGAGTGATATCAGGCTCCGAGAAGACTTCACATGGTGAAAAAACCAACAAAGATGAACAAGTCTAAGGGAACTGAGACAGCTACGTTGTCACTAATAGAGATATCCACACAAGATTTGCGACAGCCTGGTACTTTACAAGAGTTCATGCCAAAGCAACTCTAAGAAGACATATTCATATCTGTCACGTGCTACGTAATCGATGAGGAAGAATTTTTTGATACTGAGGGAGAGACAGAGTCATCTCGCATATGCAAATCATGTGTAGCTTCAATCATGTTTGTTAGCCTCAAGGTTTCAATACCTATTAATTGACTAATTAATCCAAGGACATTTATGTAATTTTGATGATAACAATAATGTTAAGAATGATTCATAATTGATATTTTTCATGTGAACTAATGATAATGTTGACTAGTTTATTAATTGGACCAACATGGTCAATGAAGTATCAAGCAAATGCAAAGTCGACATAAGTACAAATTCATTAAAGATCAAGTCATCAAGACTCAAGACAAAGGAATCAAGCTCAAGAATTATATTCCAAGATATATGAGAAGTAAGAGTTGAGTTTTTGTAAAGTTTATCAATATTTCATCTTTATGGCTCAACTTTAAAAACCAACTCAAAATTCAAAAGCTAACTAATCCAAAAAAAAAAAAAAAAACCCACTCACTGATAGTTTTTGTATTAAAATTTGAATGGGCCAAACCACTAACACTTGAAACAAAATTCAGAAATAGAAATATTATCTTGTAGGAATAATACCACTTTTTTTGGCCATTTCATTAATTTAAAAAAAATTAGAAAATTCTAAACAAGACTATCTATCACATAGTCCTATTTCTCAATTTATCTCATCATTGTTTTTCTCATTGGCTCTACCACATTTGAATTATTAATTTGGTCTAGTATATTAAACAATTTCTAAAGGTGCTTTCTTTGACTAGACATTACTAATGGAGCACTAGACATTGAGCACTAGACATTAGTCATGGAGCACTAGACATTACTAATGGAGAACTAGACATTACTAATGGAGCACTGGACATTGAGCACTAGACATTAGTAATGGAGCACTAGACATTGTGCACCAGACATTAGTAATGGAGCACTAGACATTAGTAATGGAGCACAAGACATTGAGCACTAGACATTACTAATGGAGCACTAAAATTTTTATCTTATTATTGTCAAAAAGAAGAAATAATATTTTGGCTATAAATACTACTCTTTCTAAGTTCTAAATATCAAATACAAGAGAACACACAAGAGAAAATCTAGAGGAAGAAAGAAATCATCCTTCACATCAATCTATCATTTCTTCAAGCTTATATTTTCAAATCATTCAAAATCCTTGATTGAAAAT
>BKZX01010192.1:0-10366 GCA_014362285.1 Fagus crenata
TTAAGGTTATTGGGAAGGGAAATTGGTAAATATCATAAAAATATCTCCGGTTAAGGGCTGGTATAAATAGAAGGAGCTTCAACATGCAAAAGGTACGTGCTCTTATGCCTTGAAAAAATACTTTACTGTCTTAACATACTCTTTAGTCCCCTTCTTCCCGGAAACTGACTCAGGCATCGGAGAGCAAAAGGCCAACCCCCACTGGGTTGACCAAGGTGCTAACCACTTGTCTTTGCTATTTGGTTGTTTCAGGTTACAGGCCTTAGGAAATTTGCTCGGATTGACCTCAAAGGTGTTCGGATTCAAATTCCTGGTCAGCTCTTTTATTCGTCTCAATTTAAGTTCTTACAATTGGCGCCGTCTGTGGGAAGAGCTTTCTTTAGAATTGAAGTCCGGAAACTAGCGAGGTTCGCCAGAAATGTCTGGGGCACCATCGGCGTCGAGACGCCCACCTTCGGTGGTGGTGGAGGACGCGAGTTTATCCAGAGTTTCTTCTGGAACATCGTATAGGCCTTCTCGTGATTCAGGGGAACTACAAAGGACTGCCGGTGGAGTCGTGATAGGAAGAGCCTCAGTAATACCTGCCCCACCACAACAACCTGCCCCACCACAACAACCAGCCCCACCACAGCAACCTGCCCCACCACAACAACCTGCCCCACCAAAACACCCAGCTCCACCACAAAGCCTGGCCCCCTCACACCATACCCATCCCAACCAAGTATCTGTAGTCAGGCCAGACGAAGGAGCTACACCAAGAAGGCTCGTTCCAGAACAAACCAACAAAGGTGACGCTCGGCGCAGCCTTGCCTATTCAACTAAGTCGTCACAGACTCAGAATAGCCAAGAACTTATTGCCGAGCTACGCCAAGAAATACAAACATTAAAACAAGAGGCGAGAGGACGAAAGGATAAAGGCCGCCCCACAGCAAAAGAAAGGCCGACAAAAAGGACACATGCCTCGCAAAGGAGAAGCCCAGAGCGCCCCACCCTGTCTCAAAAGTCACAAAAATATGATCTCTCTGAAACTTCTAGCTCCCAGTCGGAATCAAGGTCATCAACACCACCCGCGGTTTCCTATAAACCGTCAAAACCAGGAAAGCCTTCACGTTCTCGCCCTCCCCTCTATGGAGAGACGAGCTCGCCGGAAAAGAAGCATCAGTCAAGAAAAACTGTTCGGCCGGGGAGACAGAATGCTGTCTGGAAGGCTTTTGATTTGATATCATCCTCTCCTTTCTCCAAAGAAATAGAGAAGGCCAAGATGCCCGAGAGATACCCAGTTCCTCGTTTCGAAATATATAATGGTCGGACAGACCCTGTGACCCATATTGGCCATTATCAACAGAGTATGGCTCTGTCTCGGAATAACGATCCCCTCATGTGTCGGCTCTTCCCGTCTAGCTTGGGAGAGGTCGCAATGAGGTGGTTCAATCAACTTGGAGTGCGGACAATCTACTCTTGGGATCAGTTGGCTGAGGCATTCGTGGCTCGATTCATAACAAACAGTCGGAAGAGGAAGGAAATGGGTTCCCTCCTCACAATGAAGCTGGAAGCCAACGAGACGTTGAAGGATTACTCCACTAGGTTCTGGGAGACCTATAATGATATTGAATCATGTGGAGAAGAAGTGGCCATTACCACTTTCAAAATGGGTTTGCCTGCTGATTCAGGTTTACGCCAGTCTCTAGTCAAACATCCCCCTGCCAACATGGGAAAGTTGATGTACAAGATAGATCAATTCGTCCGAATAGAGGAGGATGGTCGCAAAGCCCCTATGGATCAAATTGTGGCTCAACCCAAGCTAACCATAGCAAAACCTGCTGCTCGGTCTGGTAACACAACTAAAAACTTTTCTGCCCCGAGGAATTTTGTGGCTCCTACTTTCCGGGCCTTTGAAACCGTGTTCAAGGAACCTATCTACAAGGTCATGGAGAAGATCAAGAGGGAGCCTTTCTTTGTTTGGCCTCCTAAAATGATTGGGAACCCGGCATTGAAGGACGGAAATCTGTATTGCTCTTATCACAGGGAGAGAGGCCATATGACTGAAAATTGTCACCTGTTGAAGGTCCACCTGGAGAAGCTGGCGTCTGCAGGACATCTTGACCAGTATATCAATAGGGATTTGTCTAGTAAGAAAGAGGTGGTTCCGGATGCTCGGCAACCTCGATCTTCAAACATGTCGTCGGCAGGTATCATTCATGTCATCCATAATCCTTCATGTTCGGCAGTTTCTTCACCGTCCTGCAGATCTAAGATGCAAAAAGCTGCTCACCTTAGGAGATCCTTCTCCATACCAGATGTTGTTCATCCAGCCCCAATGTATTCGGTCAGTAGAGGAAATGCGGAGCAGGCGATTTCCTTCTCTGACAACGATTTGAGGGATGTACAACTCCCTCATAATGACCCGTTGGTAGTCACCCTGAGGATAGGAAACTATGATGTCCAAAGGGTATTGATCGATCAAGGAAGCTTCGCGGAGGTAATGTATGAGGACCTTTATGGGAAGCTCGGTTTGGTTGAGGCCGAGTTGACTGGTTTCACAACTCCAATATTCGGATTCTCGGGAGAACCTGTCATTCCATTGGGAAAAATTGTTCTGCCTGTCCTAACGGGTCCTGTTAATCTCCAAACGGAATTCATAGTGGTTCGAGCTTCATCTCCCTATAATGCCATAATGGGGCGTGATTGGCTGCATAGGATGAAGGCAGTCCCATCTACACTTCATCAAAAGCTGAGGTTTCCCACTGCTGAAGGAATCATGGAACTGAATGGGGACCAGGTAGCTGCGAAACAATGTGTCCTGACTGCCACCAAGAAGAAGGTCGCAGGAGATGCACAACTTGCAGGGGTTCATGACAATCACAGTCCCAGGAGTTAGAGGACGGAGAAGCTATAGTGACCGAACAGCCCGATAAGGTATTCTTCAATCCCTCTACTCCTGAAAAATTCTTTTTGGTAGGTTCGAAGTTATCTCCAGTAGACAGAGAGTGTCTGTTGTAAGTCCTGATAGATAACCAAGACATTTTCGCCTGGTCGGTATACGATGCACCGAGGGTATCTCCAGACTTGGCCTCTCATTCACTGAATATCAAGCCCGAACAAAAGCCGGTAGTTCAGAAACGGCGAAAGTTGGCTTCGGAGAGAGCCACGATAGTCTTGGAGGAAGTAGAACGCCTTTTGGCATCTGGGGCAATCAGGGAAGTACAGTATCCAGCCTGGCTTTCAAATACGGTGGTAGTGATGAAGAAGAATGGAAAGTGGAGAGTGTGCATCGATTTTACTGACTTGAACAAGGCATGCCTTAAGGATCCTTTTCCCCTCCCTCGGATAGATCAATTAGTTGATTCGGCATCAAGGCATGCTCGGTTAAGCTTCCTGGACGCCTTCCAGGGCTATCATCAGATTCCAATGAACCTTATCGATCAGGAAAAGACAGCTTTTATCACACCCCGGGGAACGTATTGTTATCGGGTGATGCCGTTCGGTCTGAAGAACGCAGGAGCAACATATCAGCGAATGGTCACCAAAATGTTCGGGCCGATGATAGGGAAGACTGTAGAGGTTTATATCGATGATATGCTCATCAAAAGTCTCCGAGAAGAGAATCATATTGCCGATCTGCTGCAGGTTTTTGATATCTTGAGAAGGGACAATTTGCGCCTCAATGCTTCCAAATGTACCTTCGGTGTTGGTTCTGGTAAGTTTTTGGGCCATATAGTGAGCAGAATAGGGATAGAGGCTAATCCGGATCAGATTGCAGCTCTTATAAATCTGGCGGAACCTAGAAATGTCAAACAGGTGCAGCGTTTGACTGGGATGATTGCCGCCCTGGGGCGATTCATTTCAAGATCAGCTGACAAATGTAAGCCTTTCTTTCGGCTCCTTGGCAAAAGAAGCAGATTCGAATGGGATGAAGAGTGTTCGGCTACCTTTCAGGCAATCAAGGCCTATTTATCAACTCCTCCGTGCCTTCCGATTCCCAATCCAGGGGAGCCACTATTTTTATATCTGGCAGTATCTGATCATGCTGTGAGTGCAGTTCTGGTTCGGGAATTGGCGCAAGAGCAAAGACCGGTTTTCTTTGTCAGTAAAGCAATGGAGGAGGCCGAACTGAGGTACCTACCTCTTGAAAAGGCAGCTTTGGCGCTGCTTCATGCAGCCAAAAAATTGCCACACTATTTCCAGTCCAGTACAGTTACGGTTCTGAGTGATCTTCCACTGAAAATGCTCTTGCAGAGGTCGGACTTCACAGGGAGAATCACCAGGTGGGGAGTATATCTGGGATCGCTTGGGGTAGAATATAAACCTCGGACAGCAATCAAAGGGCAAGTTTTGGCAGAGTTTTTGGCCGAATTTCAATACGACCCAGGCAGCCCATCGTTGCTCACTCCCACTCAGACTCAGTTCGGACTGGATGATGCAGAATGGAAATTGTTTGTTGATGGGGCCTCAAATTCTCAAGGGTCGGGAGCCGGAATCGTGTTGATATCACCGGAAGGTCTAGTCCTGGAGCAAGCTGTTCGGTTAAAGTTCTCGGCCTCCAATAACGAAGCTGAATACGAGGCGATGTTGATCGGCCTCAGAACAGCAAGGAAGCTCAGCGCTGATCACCTGCAAATATTTTGTGATTCCCAACTTGTGGCCAACCAGATTTCAGGAGAGTATCAGGCGAGGGATGATAGGATGTCGGCTTATCTAAAAGTTGCTCGGACTCTATTGTCTGAGTTCGGCTCAACTCATGTTGCACAAATTGGGAGAGAGCACAACTCCCATGCAGATATCTTGGCCAAATTAGCAACGGCATTGGAATCAGATATACAGAGGACAGTGTGTATAGAGACGCTGGAACAACCGAGTTTTCAGGATCAGGAGGTGTCAGTATGCTCCATCGATATCTGACCAAGCTGGATGGATCCTATACTCAACTACCTCAAAGACAACAAGTTACCCGACGACAAGAAGGAAGCCAAGATAATCAAACAAAAGGCCCCGAGGTTTTGGGTCTCCAAGGAAGGGTTGTTGTACAGGCGATCCTTCACTGGACCGTACCTCTTATGTGTGCATCCGGATAAGGTGAAAGATTTCCTCTTTGAAATACACGAAGGGATCTGTGGGAGTCATACTGGAGGAAGGTCTTTGGCACACAGAGCCTTGTCTCAAGGATATTGGTGGCCGTACATGCAGGCCGATGCCTTGAAATATGTCCAAGAGTGTGATAAATGTCAGAGATTCGCTCTTATGATTCACCAGCCGGCTAGGGAGTTGAATCCTCTGTCCAGTCCTTGGCCGTTTGCTCAATGGGGTTTGGATATTGTGGGGCCTCTTCCTCGGGCTCCAGGCAACAAGAAATTCTTGATTACCGCGACAGACTACTTTACTAAATGGATCGAGGCCGAACCACTTTCAAACATCCGAGACATAGACACAAAACGTTTCCTCTGGAAGAGCATTATCACACGATTCGGCATACCATGGGCTGTCATCTCGGACAACGGCACCCAGTTTGATAGTAAGCTCTTCAAAGGGTTTTGTTCGGACCTCAGCATAAGAAACTTCTTCTCCTCCCCGGGGTATCCCCAGTCGAATGGACAAGCCGAGGTATCCAATAAAGTCGTCTTGAGTGGGATTAAGAAGAAATTGGAAGCAGCAAAGGGAAAATGGGTGGAGGAGCTCCCGAGCATATTGTGGACATACCGAACTACAGTAAAGAAGTCCACCAATGAAACACCTTTTGCTTTGGCCTTTGGTGTGGAAGCAGTCATTCCGTTAGAGATCGGGATGCCGACCATCCGAACAACTGAGTTCACTATTCAAACCAATGAAGAAAGACTGCGCAAAGATCTGGACTTAGTGGAGGAGAAACAGGATTTAGCTGTAGTCCGTCTGGCAGCATATCAACAACAGATAAAGAGAGAACATGATAAGAACGTCAAGCCTAGGACGTTTCAAGCTGGTGATTTAGTCCTGAGGAAGGTTATGGCCAATACAAGAAAACCAAATGATGGGAAACTCGGACCGAATTGGGAAGGGCCTTATAAAGTGTTGTCCCACACTGGGCATGGGGCTTATCGGTTAGAAGACTTGGATGGGAAACCTATCCCCAGACCATGGAACACTTGTAACTTGAGGAAGTATTTCTTTTGACTGTTGTAAACCAAAGTTAATATTATGTCTGGATTATTATTATCATTTGTGTTTGTGTCTTCTTTACAGATAGGTCGATCATTGTTGAGGAGGTGAGTAAAGGAAAAGTTATCTAAAAACCTGAAAAACCATTACCTCAAGGGGGGTAAGTGAGGAAATATTTTTGTCCGAACAACACTACTACCTCAAGGGGGGTGAGTAAAGGAAAAGTTATCTAAAAAACCTGAAAAATCACTACCTCAAGGGGGGTGAGTGAAGAAACATTTTGTCCGAACAGTGTTAGCTACCTCAAGGGGGGTGAGTAAGGGAAAATCTTTTAAAACCTAAAAAATTACTATCTCAAAGAGGGTGAGTAAGGTAACTCCTTGTTCGAAAAATTTGTAACCTCAAGGGAGGTAGAGGGAAGGCATATCTGAAATACTCTGAAGGGAAGTCAAGCTTAGGGGGAACATAAGAGAATAGGTGAAGACAGGAAAAAGCTCGCCAGGACAAAGTAACCGAACAACGGATCACGCCCGAACAGTTTATGCTATATATGCAGTGAGGAAGAAATGCAGAAAAGGTCAGTATTATAGTCATTGTTAATAATATGTGTGATATGATGTATAAATGGAGTAATTTTCTTTAGGAAGAAAGGATAATTAATGCTCGGCCTGACATAACATCATATAAACAACGAGGTGATTGAATGTATTTCAACTGGTGCATAAACTAGAATATTCGGGAATAATGGTTAAGTAATGTGTGATTCACTCTCGGGTAGAACTTAGCATTATTGTATCTTCCGGACAAATTTCCGAAACAAATATGTTCGGACGTTTGTTTAGAACAAATTTCTCATCTTCTTTTGTCAGGAATCGTAAGTAGGATCAAATACCGACATAGTGAGAAGAGCCTGATTCATTATTATTGAACGCGGAAAACTAATACGATTGACTCAAGTCGTTGCGAAGAAATAAAACAAAAAAGAAAATAAAAATGCCAAACATATTCCCTCAGGATAAAAAAACTGTTAATTATACTTAACAAAACAAGAATTGTTCAAATCGAAACGCCATTGTTAGAGGCATCCAGCCTTTAAAAAAAAAAAAGATTACAAATAAAGTTGAAATATATTACGGAAACTAAATTAGGTCTGTCGAGGAGCAGTAGGTGGGTCTTCATCCGTCGGAAGAATAGGAGGATTCTCGGCAACTATGGTGGCCGGAACATATTCGACAACTATGGTAGCCGGAGGACTTTCAGTCATTAAGGGAGCTTGGGGAACTTCAATCGCCTGGGGAACCGAAACATCCGGGGCCGAAGTGATGGCTGCGGGCGAGTCTTCGGCAGAAATAACTATGGGGCTGACTGTCTGCCCTGCCGGAAGACCCCCGAAGACTTCAGCATCGTCTTCCTCATCCTCATCATCATCGCCCTCGTCTTCTTCGTCCGATTTCCTTAAATCGGCATCCGGATACGGCAAAGGAGTGTGCTCCCTCAGAAGCAAATCTGAGGATTTAGGGGTGCCGATTTTCTTCAGGGCAGCCTTCCAACCGTCACGGAAGCTCCTGTTGTAGACCCCCTGGATCTGATCCTTGATCTCACCCCAGGCCTCCTGCTTACCTTCTAGTTTTCCTTCCTTTTTGCCAGCTTCCAGGGACTCGCCCAAGGAGCGTAGGTATTCGGATTCAAGCTTCCTTATTTTTTCTGACTATTGGGCGAGCTCGGCCTCTAATTTCACCCTCTGTTCGGATTCCGACCTCGCCCTATCCTCGGCCTCCTTCATCTTGGTGAGTGTCTCGGAGTGGTTTTTCTCCAAGATCTCATAGTCCTTCTCGGCATTGTCCACCACATCGGACAATGCCTTTGCGTGCTCGGCCTCCATTTTCTTCTTTTCTTCATAGAGGCCATAGGCCCTGGCCTCAGCCGCCTGGACTCCCTGAGCAGCCTGAAGGGAAGGATTTAAGCCAAGTACATTTAGAAACTTAGACAACATATAAAAAACAAACAAACAATACAAACCAAAAATTAGGTAGGTAAGAAGAACTTACAATCACCAGTCCTCGAGAGATTTGGCGGTACAGGCTGCCCGAAGACATTTGCTCCCAAACCGCATAATCTCCTGGGAGGCAGGTAGCCCTGGTCAGAGCGTGAGCCACCCTGGCCGAGAAGTCGACGTCCGTGGTTTCAAACACCGTATGATCGGTGGTGACCGGCTGACCGTAGACGGTGATCTTCGGCACCCACGCTTCGCCTTGAGACGAAGGACCCGGAGCTTCGACCTGCTCGGCTCCTTTCCTTGCCCTTTTCTTCCTGCGAACCTCCAGCTCGGTTCGCTCAACCTCTTCCTCTTCCTCTATCTGTGGAAGATCGCTATGCTCGGCCGCAGGGGGTATGATCGGTTCTTTTGACCGAACAGACTCCTCGGGCGCTTTAGCTTCTGGAATAGCTCTCTGAGACCTCCTGGTCTGAACTCCTTCCTTAGCCTTGCCCTTGTCTTTCCCTTTCGAGCTCGAGGCCCCCCTTGACTTCTTCCCTATGATATCGTAGATGTCGACTGGGGGAGCCATCTCGGAGACTTCGCCGGTTGGGATAAACTCGGGGAGGTCGGCGGTCTGGACGGTTGTGGCTGGCTAGGCCACGTAGAGAGCAGTGGGCTGTACGGGCGTCTCCTGCGACCGGTAAACCCTTGGACCCTCCAAGTAGGTTCCGACCAGAGGTGAATAACCGAGCAGTACGAAAGCAGCCCTGGGGTGTCCGAATCGGTCCACACAGATGTTGGATTTCAGCACCTTATTGATATCTTCTAAATTTGCCGAAGTGGCCGGAACGTTTAGTCGGGATGCAACTACAAAACGAAACCAACAACATCATACACAAGTACAACATTCTACATAAACGGTAACTTCACCGATTATTATATTATTCTATCATTAAGAACCTACGGTTGTTCGGACACGACCCAAAGACCAGAAATTAAGCTAATTTGTAAATCTAACCTGGGCGGCCGAACCAGTTTCGGCAGCGTGACGAGCCCGAATACCAGTTCCCTGAGACAACGAGCCAATCGTTGTCGAAGCCCTTGTTGGAACTCGGCATTGCGGTAACCAGCTTGGTATTCACTTTCTTGGCTTTAAGGGAGCAGGAAGTGTCCGAATCCGATTTCGGACAGACGTAGGAGTACAGGTGCAGGATATCCCTAACCCCTAGATTGGTTCCTAGTAACCGATTCAGGGCGACTACGCCCATCACTAGTCGAAATACGTTAACGGACATCTGGTCGGGACAGCCGTTAACAGTTTGGAGGAAGTCGATGAGAAGGGGGTGAAGGGGAAACCTAACCCCACCCTCCACTACACTCATCACGGAAACGAGTATCTCGTCGCCGTTCAAAGGAGGGAGGTCTTTACTACTAAAATACCTAAGTTTAACATTATCTGGCACTAAGTATTTATCCCTAAACCTCTTCATGCTCTCCTCGGAGTTGACTAAATGAGCTAATCTATGCGCGGAGGCCATTAATACGAGAAGCGGGGTGTGAAATTGAAGGAAAACAAGAAATAAACGGAATTTAAAGAAGGATAGTGAGAGAACTTACGGGCTTTGGGGGTTCGGAGCACTCGGTTTTCTTTGGGACTTCTGAAAGCGCATGGGGACGAGAGATTTGAAGGAAAGAGGAGGTGAAATAAAATGGAGGCTGTGGGCGTGTGGGATTATAAATCCCTCTTTAATGAACCCGACCGTTTGCCCCCCAATCTGTCAAAACCTTTCATATCCACGCCTCGGGAAACGGAATCGCCGTTTCTTGAATAAGAAACGACGGTTTCTTTCTTTTTTCATTTATTTACTCATTTTTTATTATTTTTTGTTGTTATTTTTGGCACCTGGCGCGAAAAAATACTCTTTTAAAAAAGATGTGTTATGCTCTGACCCTTCCGAAGAGACTGAAAGGATCAGAGCAAGGGGGTAATTGGAGGGAAAATAATTCGTAAACAGTTGAGTCCGGACCAGAAATTTAGGAAGTAACTGAGTTATGTCATCCCCAGCTCGGACTTAACCAAGCTGTGTTATGTGTTCGGATATGTCCGAACAGGAGCAAGGATCTGTTCGGATACAGAGTCTGTTCGGGAATAAGTAACTGAACTCCTGACTAGGTAATCCGAAATGAACTAGAATCCTATCTAAACCCCAGTATTAAATGCCTGAAATATCTGGTCAAAGATGTGTTGAATACGTTTAT
>BKZX01010206.1:0-10587 GCA_014362285.1 Fagus crenata
TAGTCAGGAGCTCAACCAGTTATTTCCGAACAGAATATATATCCGAGCAGAACCCTGATACTGTTCGGACATATCCGAACATATAACACAGCTCGGACGAGTCCGAACTATGGGGGGATGTGACTTAGTTACTTCCTCACTTCCGGTTCAGACTCAACTATTTACGAATTATTTTCCCTCCAATTACCCCCTTGCTCTGATCCTTTCAATCTCTTCGGAAGGGTCAGAGCAAAACACGTCTTTCGAAAAGAGCTTTTAGCGCCAAGTACATAAACAAAGATAAATAGAATAAATGAATAAATAAATAAAGAAAGAAACTGTCGTTTCTTATTAAAGAAACGGCGGTTTCATTTCCCAAGGCACGGATATGAAAGGTCTTTGACAGGTTTAGGGAGCGAACGGTCGGATTTAACGAGGGATTTATAACCTCATAAGCCCAAGGCCCCCATTTTACTTCGTTTCCTCCTTTCTTCAAATTTTTCGTCCCTGTGCGCTTTCAGAAGCCCCAAAGAAAACCGAGTGCTCCGAACCCCCAAAACCCGTAAGTTCTCTCCTTATCCCTCTTTAAATTTCGTTTATTTCTCGCTTTTCCTTCAATTTCACACCTCGTATCTCGTAAGAATGGCTTCCGCGCATAGATTAGCTCACCTAGTCAACTCCGAGGAGAGCATGAGGAGATTTAGGGCTAAATACTTAGTGCCGGACAACGTTAGACTTAGGTATTTTAGCAGTAGAAATCTCCCCCCTTTGAACGGCGATGAAATACTCGTTTCCGTGATGAGCGTAGTGGAGGGAGGGGTTAGGTTTCCTCTTCACCCCCTTCTCATCGAGTTCCTTCAAACCGTTAACGGCTGTCCCGACCAAATGTCCGTTAACGTATTTCGATTAGTCATGGGAGTAGTTGCCCTAAATCGGTTGCTAGGAACCAGTCTAGGGGTTAGGGATATCCTACATCTCTACTCCTATGTTTGTCCGAAATCGGATTCGGACACTTCATGCTCCCTTAAGGCCAAGAGGGTGAACACCAAACTGGTTACCGCGATGCCGAGTTCCAACAAAGGCTTCGACAACGATTGGCTCGTTGTTTTGGGAAACTGGTATTCGGGCTCGTCGCGTTGCCGAAACATGTTCGGCCGTCCAGGTTAGACTTATGATTTGATTTTTGATTTTTAGGGTTATGTCCGAATAGATATAGGTTCCCCTTGACCGAATAATATGATAGCATGTGAGGTATTCATTTAAGTACATAAAAGCATTATTTTTACGCCTGACGTTTTCGGTTTTTGTTCTGCAGTTGCTTCCCAACTGAACGTTCCGGCTACATCGGCGAACCATGAGGATATACAAAAGGTACTGAGATCCAACATCTGCGTAGACCAATTCGGAAATCCCAGGGCGACCTCTCTATTGCTCGGCTACTCACCGCTAGTCGGGAACTTCTTGGAAGGTCCAACAATCCCACGGTCCCAAGAGACACCCGTAGAACCCACTGTTCTCTACGTGGCCCAGCCAGTCTCAGCCGTCCACTTCGCTGATATTCCCGAATTTATCCCCACCGGCGAAGTTTCCGAAATGGCTCCACCAATGGATGTCTTCGAAATCTTAAACAAGAGAAAGAAAGGGGCTTCAAGCTCCAAAGGGAAAGAGAAAGAGAAGGAGAAGGAGAAGGAGAAGGAGAAAGAGAAGGCCGAGGCTCCTCCCAGGCGTTCGAGGAGGATTATATACGACGCCGCTCCTACTGTTCAACTGAACATCCGAGCAGAGTTGAGCTCGGCAACGGCTCCCGAACAGACGGTACTCCCTCAAATCGTGGAGGAACCAGAGGCCGAACAAGTCGAGGGGCTTGTCCGTCGACCGAAGAGGTTGAAGGTGGCAACGGAGTGAGCTGACCTTCCAGGCTCTTCGTCGACTGCTGAGGTCTGGGCTCCGAAGATGGCTGTGGCTGGGGACCCCATAACCACCGCCCACACCGTCTTCGAGACCACGGATGTGGAATTCTCAGCCCGGGTTGCTCAGGCTATCACCAGGGTATCTTGTCTCCCCGGGGACTCCCTCATATGGGATAACATGTCCTCGGGCAGAATTTTTAGGCACGTTTCCCGTAGTTTGGTGATGGTAAGTCGCTATGTATGTGTATTTTGCTTTTCCTTTATCATTATTACTATTATTTATTCTTCTAAATTCTGTAGTGATTTTCTTACATATGTTTTGCCTGAAGGCCGCCCAAGGTGTCCACGCTGCAGAGGCTAGAATAGCCGGACTCCATCTAGAGGCGAAGGAGAAAGAGGAAAGGGTAGCTGACCTCCTCAAAACCATGAAGGAAAAAGAGACCGAGCAAGAGAAGCCCCTGTTTGACGTGATGCATACTGCTGCTGATAATTACGGGAAGCTGGAGAAGCAGCTTCACGAAACTGTCAATAAGATGAAGGACGCCGAGGAGCCGGTAGGAGTGAGTCCGAAAAGAGGGCGAAGGCGGAGGCCGAAGTGACGGATTTGAAGGCTCAACTGATCCTTCTAGAATCCAGGATTAGTGAGGCCCAAGAAGGGGGATTGCGTGAAGGCAGGGCTGAGGGCGAACAAAAGGTCCTGGATGAAGTGGCGGAACAGCTTGAGCTAGTCTATAACAAAAGCTTCCGAGACGGATGGAAAGCTGCTCTGAAGAAAGCTGAAGTTCCGACCAGCTCAGCCTTGTTCCTAAGAGAGAACACACCTCTGCCCTACCCCAATGCTGACCTTAGGGCTTCGGATAACGAGGCCGAGGAAGGAGTGGGTGACGAAGGAGAAAAGGAAGAAGTCGAGGAACTCGACTGTAGTGAAGTCGTCCCCATCCTCATTCCAACAGATGATCTCCCGGCCCCTATTCCCACGGTTGATGTGGATCCGTCGCCTGCCCAGACCAACAAACCTCCTGCACAGGAAGGGGCAACTCCTTTTGTCTCGGCTCCTCCCGACTCGGTTCCCGGCAGCAGTTGAAGATTCCTAGTTTAGAGTTGGTTTTAATTTTTAAGTTTGTTTCGTTCCAGATTTGTATTTATCCTTGTAGGTCTAATCTCTCAAACACTTGATGTTTTTAACAGTTGTATTTGATTTAACCTTAGTTCTGTGGTTTCAATTAATCTTTGATGTGTATACTTTATATTTTACTTCCCAAATTTGTTTTTGTAATGTTATGGTTTGACCATTCTCGATCCTTTACGTTTACCATGGTTTATGTTAAATTTTATTAACTTTTCATTGGCGTCCTGCTCGGATGGTTGTTCTGTCTGGAGAATGGAGTACTTTATCTCGGACTGATAGAAACAAGACCATCCGAACACAAGGTTTGGTGGGATGATGTCGAAAGAGGTCTAATCCTAAAAACGAACCATACGCCATCCAAATTGTTCTCTCTTTATCCTTGGTTGGTGTGTTTTCATATATATATATATATATATATATTTCATTCTCTTACCAAATCTTGATTTTAACCATCCTGGCTTTCCTAAAACACTCGTGAGAAGGATCAAGCGTTGTTTATTTCATCAATATTGGTTTCGGGAAAGAATTGTTGATGGGGAGGATGAGAAATTTATCTTGGGCTCGGGACATATAATGAGCTCGAACAAATTTGTTCCGAACATCTGTTCGGACCAGGTGACAGTAAAAAGGCTATACCCAAAGATGAAACGCAAGTAATCAAAATTTATATCACAGTATCACGCTTTATGTCGGTTCTAGTTTGACTCACCTTTTCATGGGTAAATCATCGAAATCACATATGAAAATCAGTCATAAATAAGTATTATGAAGTCATTAGTTTCATTTGGTTCGCAAATTGAATCACTTATAGAATTGGCAATGACTATGGCACTAACCTTTCCTGTGTTCTTCCTCCCTGCTCAGTCATCAGATCTTGTTTGGATGAATTCCACCTTTTTTGATCATTATATTCGGGTGTGCTTCATTCAGTTTCAACAGTTCCCCTAGGCTTCCCCCGAGCTTGATTTCCCTTCAAACTTCTCGGATTTACAAACTTCTCGAATTTATCTTTACTCACCCCCCTTGAGGTAGTAGATTGTTCGGACAAGGCCTTACCTTACTCACCCCCCTTGAGGTAGTAATTTTTCAGGTTTTTAGAGAATTTTTCTTTTACTCACCCCCCTTGAGGTAGTAGTGTTGTTTGGACAAAAATGTTTCCTTACTCACCCCCCTTGAGGTAGTAATTTTTCAGGTTTTTAGAGAATTTTTCCTTTACTTTCACCTCCTCGACAATGATCGACCTGTCTGTAGAGAAAACACAAATAAAGATAATAACATTCCGAACATATATTAACTTTGGCTTACAACAGTCAAAAGAAATACTTCCTCAGGTTACAAGTGTTCCATGGTCTGGGGATAGGTTTCTCATCCAAGTCTTCTAGCCGATAAGCCCCATGCCCCGTCTGGGACAACACCTTATAAGTCCCTTCCCAATTTGGTCTGAGCTTTCCATCATTCGGCTTTCTTGTATTCGCCATAACCTTTCTCAGGACTAAGTCACCAACTTGAAATGTCCTAGGCTTGATGTTCTTATTATGCTCCCTCCTCATCTGCTGTCGATATGCTGCCAAACGGACTACAGCTAAATCCCGTTTCTCCTCCACTAAGTCCAGATCTTTGCGCAGGCTTTCTTCATTGGTTTGAACAGTAAACTCAGTTGTTCGGATGGTCGGCATTCCGATCTCCAATGGAATGACTGCTTCCACACCGAATGCCAACGCAAAAGGTGTTTCGTTGGTGGACTTCCTCACTGTAGTCCGGTAAGTCCACAATATACTTGGGAGCATTTCCACCCATTTTCCCTTAGCTGCCTCCAACTTTCTTTTGATCCCGCTAAGTACGACCTTGTTGGATACCTCGGCTTGCCCATTCGATTGGGGATATCCCGGGGAGGAAAAGAAGTTTCTAATGCTGAGATCCGAACAGAATCCTTTGAAGAGCTTACTCTCAAACTGGGTGCCGTTGTCCGAGATGACAGCCCAAGGTATGCCGAAACGTGTGATAATGCTCTTCCAAAGGAAACGTTTTGCGTCTACATCTCGAATGCTTGAAAGTGGTTCGGCCTCGATCCACTTGGAAAAATAGTCTGTTGCGGTAATCAGGAATTTCTTGTTCCCTGGAGCCCGAGGAAGAGGCCCCACTATATCCAATCCCAATTGAGCAAACGGCCAAGGACTGGACAGGGGATTCAATTCCCTAGCTGGCTGGTGAATCATAGGAGCGAATCTCTGACATTTATCACACTCCTGGACATATTTCAAGGCGTCTGCCTGCATGTATGTCCACCAATACCCTTGAGACAAGGCTCTGTGTGCCAAAGATCTTCCTCCAGTATGACTCCCACAGATTCCTTCATGTATTTCAAAGAGGAAATCCTTGACCTTGTCTGGATGCACACATAGCAGATATGGTCCAGTGAAGGATCGCCTGTATAATTGCCCTTCCTTGGAGACCCAAAATCTTGGGGCCTTCTGTTTAATCATCTTGGCTTCCTTCTTGTCCTCTGGTAGTTTATTGTCTTTGAGGTAGCTGAGTATAGGATCCATCCAGCTTGGTCGGATATTGATGGAGCATACCGATACCTCCTGATCCTGAAAGCTTGGTTGTTCCAGCGTTTCTATACACACCGTTCTTTGTATATCTGATTCCAACGCCGTTGCCAACTTGGCCAAAATATCTGCATGGGAGTTATGCTCTCTCCCAATCTGTGCGACATGAGTTGAACCGAACTCAGACAATAAAGTCCGAGCAACAGTTAAATAGGCCGACATCCTATCGTCCCTTGCCTGATACTCTCCCGAAATCTGGTTGGCCACAAGCTGGGAGTCACAAAATATTTGCAGGTGATCAGCGCCGAGCTTTCTTGCTGTCCTGAGGCCGATCAACATTGCCTCGTATTCAGCTTCATTATTGGACGCCGAGAACTTCAGCCGAACAGCTTGCTCCAGGATTAGACCTTCTGGTGATATCAACACGATTCCTGCCCCCGACCCTTTAGAATTTGAAACTCCATCAACAAATAATTTCCATTTTGCCCCATCCGGATCGAACTGAGTCTGAGCTGGAGTGAGCAATGATGGGTTGCTTGGGTTATATTGAAATTCGGCCAGAAATTCTGCCAAAACTTGCCCTTTGATTGCCGTCCGAGGTCTATATTCTACCCCAAGCGATCCCAGATATACTCCCCACCTGGTGATCCTCCCCGTGAAATCCGACCTCTGCAGGAGCATTTTTAGCGGAAGATCACTCAGCACCGTGACCGTGCTGGACTGGAAATAGTGAGGCAATTTCTTGGCTGCATGAAGTAGCGCCAAAGCTGCCTTTTCGAGAGGTAGGTACCTCAGTTCGGCCTCATCCATGGCTTTACTGACGAAGAAGACCGGTCTTTGCTCTTGCATCAATTCCCGAACCAGAACAGCACTCACAGCATGATCAGATACTGCCAAATACAAGGATAGCGGTTCCCCCGGATTGGGAATCGAAAGGCACGAAGGAGTTGACAAATAGGCCTTGATCGCCTGAAAGGCGGCCGAACACTCTTCATCCCATTCGAATCTGCTTCTTTTGCCAAGGAGCCGAAAGAAGGGCTTGCATTTGTCGGCTGATCTTGAAATAAATCGCCCCAGGGCAGCAATCATCCCAGTCAAACGCTGTACCTGTTTGACATTTCTGGGTTCCGCCAGATTTATGAGGGCTGCAATCTGATCCGGATTAGCCTCTATCCCTCTTCTGCTCACTATATGGCCCAAAAACTTACCAGAATCAACACCGAAGGTACATTTGGAAGCATTGAGGCGCAGATTGTCCCTTCTCAAGATATCAAAAACCTGCAGCAGGTCAGCAATATGATTTTCTTCTAGGAGGCTTTTGATGAGCATATCGTCGATATAAACCTCCACAGTCTTCCCTATCAATGGCCCGAACATCTTGGTGACCATTCGCTGATAAGTTGCTCCTACGTTCTTCAGACTGAACGGCATTACCCGATAGCAGTATGTTCCCCGGGGTGTGATAAAAGCTGTCTTTTCCTGGTCGGCAGGGTTCATTGGAATCTGATGATAGCCCTGGAAGGCATCCAGGAAGCTCAACCGGGCATGCCTTGATGCCGAATCAACTACTTGGTCTATCCAAGGAAGGGGAAAAGGATCCTTTGGACATGCTTTGTTCAAGTCAGTAAAATCGATGCATACTCTCCACTTTCCATTCTTCTTCCTCACTACCACCGTATTTGAAAGCCAAGTTGGATACTGTACTTCCCGGATTGCCCCAGATGCCAAAAGGCGTTCTACTTCCTCCAAGACTATTGTGGCTCTTTCCGGAGCCAATTTACGCCGCTTCTGAACCACCGGCCTTTGTTCGGGCTTGATATTCAGTGTATGAGATGCCAAGTCCGGAGATACTCCCGGAGCATCATATACCGACCAGGCGAAAATATCTTGATTGTTTATCAGGACTTGCGACAAACACTTTCTGTCTACTGGAGACAGCTTCGAACCTACCAAAAAGAATTTTTCAGGAGTAGAGGGGTCGAAGAATACCTTATCTGGTTGTTCGGTCACTATAGCTTCTCCGTCCTCTAGCTCCTGGGACTGTGATTGTCATGAACCCTCTGCAAGTTGTGCATCTTCTGCGACCTTCTTCTTGGTGGCAGTCAGAACACATTGTTTCGCGGCAACCTGGTCCTCATTCAATTCCATGATTCCGTCAGCAGTAGGAAATCTCAGCTTTTGATGGAGTGTAGACGGGATTGCCTTCATCCGATGCAACCAGTCACGCCTCATTATGGCATTATAGGGAGATGAAGCCTGAACCACTATGAATTCCGTTTGGAGATTAATCGGACCTGTTAAGACAGGCAGCACGATTTTTCCCAATGGAATAACAGGTTCTCCCGAGAAGCCGAATATGGGGGTTGTGAAACCAGTTAACTCTGCCTTAACCAAACCGAGCTTCCCATAAAGGTCCTGATACATCACCTCCGCGAAACTTCCCTGATCAATCAATACCCTTTGGACATCATAGTTTCCTATCCTTATGGTGACTACCAACGGGTCATTGTGAGGCAGTTGAACATCCCTCAAATCACTATCCGAGAAGGAAATCACCTGCTCTGTATTTCCTCTACTAACCGAATACATTGGGGCTGGATGAATAGCATCTTGTATGGAGAAGGACCTCCTGAGGTGAGCAGCTTTTTGCATCTTAGATCTGTAGGATGGTGAAGAAACTGCCGAACATGAAGGATTATGAATGACATGAATGATCCCCGCCGATGGCGTGTTCGACGATTGAGGTTGCCGAGCATCTGAACCTGTCTCTTTCTTGCTAGACAAGTCCCTATTGATGTACTGGTCAAGATGTCCTGCCGATGCTAGCTTCTCCAGGTGGACTTTCAGCAGATGACAATTTTTAGTCATATGGCCTCTCTCCCTATGATAAGAGCAGTATAGATTTCCATCTTTTAGTGCTGGGTTCCCGACCATCTTTGGAGGCCAAACAAAGAAAGGCTCCCTCTTGATCTTCTCCATGACTTTATAGATAGGTTCCTTAAAGACAGTTTCAAAGGCCCGAAAAGTAGGAGCCACGAAATTCCTCGGGGCAGAAAGGTTTTTAGATGTGTTACCAGCCCGAGCAGCAGGTTTTGCTATGGTCACTTTGGGTTGAGCTACAGTCTGACCCACAGGGGCTTTGCGACCATCCTCCTCTATTCGGACGAACTGATCTATCTTGTACATCAACTTTCCCAAGTTCGCGGGGGGATGTTTGACTAGTGACTGGCGTAAGCCTGAATCAGCAGGCAAACCCATTTTAAAAGTGGTGATCGCCACTTCTTCTCCACATGATTCAATATCATTGTAGGTCTCCCAGAATCTGGTGGAGTAGTCTTTCAATGTCTCGTTGTCTTCTAGCTTCATTGTAAGGAGGGCGCCCATTTCCTTCCTCTTTCGATTGTTTGTGATGAATCGAGCCGCGAACGCCTCAGCCAACTGATCCCAAGAGTAAATTGTCCGCACTCCAAGCTGATTGAACCATCTCATTGCGACCTCTCCCAAGCTAGACGGGAAGAGCCGACACATGAGGGGATCGTTATTCCGAGACAAAGCCATACTCTGATGGTAATGGCCAATATGGGTCACAGGGTCTGTCCGACCATTATATATCTCGAAACGAGGGACTGGGTATCTCTCGGGCATCTTGGCCTTCTCTATTTCTTTGGAGAAAGGAGAGGATGATATCAAATCAAAAGCCTTCCAGATAGCATTCTGTCTCCCTGGACGAACAGTTTTCCTTGACTGATGCTTCTTTTCCGGCGGGCTCTTCTCTCCATAGAGGGGAGGGCGAGAGCGTGAAGACTTTCCTGGTTTTGACGGTTTATGGGAAACCGCCGGTGGTGTAGGTGATCTCGATTCCGACTGGGAGCTAGAGGTTTCAGAGAGATCATATTGTTGTGACTTTCGGGACAGGGTGGGGCGCTATGAGTTTCTTCGTTGCGAGGCATGTGTCCTTTTTGTCGGCCTTTCTTTTGCTGTGGGGTGGCCTTTATCCTTTCGTCCTCTCGCTTCTTGTTTTAATGTTTGTATCTCTTGGCATAGCTCGGCGATAAGTTCTTGGCTATTCTGAGTCTGTGATGACTTAGTTGAATAGGCAAGGCTGCGCCGAGCATCACCTCTGTTGGGTTGTTCTGGAACGAGCCTTCTTGATGTGGCTCCTTCGTCTGGCCTTACAGGAGACACTTGGTTGGGGTTGGTATGTCGTGAAAGGGCCAGGTTTTGTAGTGGAGCAGGCTGTTGTGGTGGGGTAGGTTTTTCTGGTGGGGCTATTTGTGGTGGTGGGGTAGGTTGTTGTGGTGGGGTAGGTATTACTGAGGCTTTTCCTGCCGCGACTCCACCAGCAGTCCCCTGTGGTTCTTTGGAATCACGTGAAGGCCTATAAGATGTTCCAGAAGAGACTCTGGAGGAACTTGCATCCTCCACCACCATCGGAGGTGGACGTCGTGACGCAGATGGTGCTCCAGACATTTTTGGCGAACCTCGCAAGTTTCCGGACTTCAATTCTAAAGAAAGCTACTCCCCACAGACGGCGCCAATTGGAGGAACTTAAATTAGGACGAATGAAAGAGCTGACCAGAATCCGAGCACTATTGAGGTTGATCCGAATAGATTTCTTAGGACCTGCACTATTAAATAACAAGAACGACAGGACAATTGGTTAGAACCTTGGTCAACCCAGTGGGGGTTGGCCTTATGCTCTCCGATGCCTGAGTCAGTTTTTGGGAAAAAAGCAATGCCAGAGTATGAAAACAACAGGATATCTATTTCTCAGAGCATAAGAGTCCGTCCCTTAGAACATTGGTCCTTCTCCCCTTTATACTTCCTTTTTACCGAAGATATTTCATTGTCTTTTTCAATTCCCTTTCCCAATAACCTTAATTTTGTCAGCAGTCCCTGATATTTAGGCTCTCTGATCCCTTATAACTCTTTTTCGAACGTGGGTAATGTCAGTTCATTTATGGGTGATCATCTTTCCTCATTACAGCTAATTCTGGGTTTAAAGTATAAACGTATTCAA
>BKZX01010226.1:0-11436 GCA_014362285.1 Fagus crenata
AACATTAATGTCTTCTCTGCTAGTTTGAAGCAGTAGAGTTTGATCTTGAGGGTCTTTTATTAAAGCTTGAGGATTTAAGTTTGTTTTAAATAGCTTATAATATATTCTGTATACTAAAGCAAGAGGACGACTTCCTTCTATCATATTATATCCGGAAGTATTTATTCTTAGGGTTAGTGCTTTTTTAGGAGCACCATCATCAAGACTCAATGTTAAATCTGGGTTAGCATTGAAACAAAATAGACCATGGCTGACATTTGCTTCAACCATTCCTAGACGTGCTTGATTCTCATTTGTGAATCTAGCATCAATTAATCTTAACAGGACAGAGGCATTGATTCCTCGTCTAGTGAGAGGTTTAATTCCTACTTGGATTAATCCAATGTGGATGAATCTAAAACCTTTATCTTTAAATTCTTTCATCTCTCTTCTGCGAAATAAAAGAGTTTCATTTTTAGATTTATTAAGAGCATAAGCTCGTTCAACAGTTTTTACTTTATGTTTGGTTTGGAATACACTTGAAACCCATGATATTTGATCATAGACTTCTTTTTTATTAATTTTTGGAAGACTCCAATTTTGGAGATCCAAATCTGGATGAGGAAGAACTTCGTCTTCTTCATGCACTATGTCACTTAAAGTTGCCAAGCTACTAGATCCTGATCTAGAGCTGACAGTTGAGTTAGATCTTCGAGGTTTATTAAACATTTTCAAATTTCTCAATTTATTATGTTTATCAAATTAATCTTTTTAAAGTTTTCTCTCTTACTATTGACCTATTTTCTCTCTCTACTTGTTTCCTGTCCGCTCATGCCCACCGCTCATGCCTCTCACTCGGGACTTACTGTTTGGAAAAAGGACTCACTATTAGGGTGAGGAAACACAGTTTTGAAATAGATAAGATGATAACAAGAGATAGACTATATCAAGATTAACAGGAAGAACACAAAGAACTGAGTAACAAGAAAAGAATAACAAACTTATCAGATAACACAACTACCAACAAAAGATGAAGAACGTGGCTCTGATACCAATAGGGGAAGCAGCGCATATATAAACAATATATATATATATATATCACAAAATATATATTAAGGCGGTAGAACCAGCCAATTATATATATATAGAGATATATAAATATATAACAATATAACAAGATGTTTATTAAGGCGGTAAAACCAGCCAATTATATATACTAAAACAAGTTTAATATAAGAGATGTAAAAATATAATGCAAATGATTAGTCAAGAAATTACTTTATTAAAAGTAATTACTTACGGATTACAAGATTTAATCAGTTGGACTGGAAGCTAGAAGATTTCATGCTTACAAGTTTAATATGGGTAGGGGAATTGGTAGACAACCTATTCTAATGCAAGACTTTCAACACATGAATGCTTGAATATTATGAGATATATAATAGCAGAAGACATGAACGTTAAAATCAAGAGTGTCTAACATCATGACAAGTGGCATGTCTATCAATTGTTTTTATTTCCCAAGTGATACGTTATTTTAATAATTTGACTTAATCCAATTTATTTATCAAACGGTAAACACAGAATATCTTAAAAAAAAATTTGAACAATGTGTATTTTTTGATTTTTTTTTTTAAATTTTAATTCATGCCAAAAACCTTTTAAATAAAAACAGATAATTACAAATTCTTTAAAATAAATTTCTTACTACTAAAACATATCTTAATAAAATAAACTTATCTAAAATTAGTTTGTTTTTTTTTTTTTTTTTAAAGAAAGGATTAAATTAATTCAATTTAATGATCAACACCAATTTTTTTTTTTAATCTTTTTAAACGTGTGTTATATATATATATATATATATTTTAAATGAACACATAATATCTTAAAAAAAAATTTGGACAACGTGTATTTTTTGTTTGTATGTTTTTATAAATTTTAATTTATGCCAAAAACCTTTTAAATAAAAATAGATAATGACAAATTCTTTAAAATAAATTTCCTACTACTAGAAGACATCTTAATAAAATATACTTATCTAAAATTACTTTTTTATTTTTTTTATTTTTTTAAAGAAAGGATTAGATTAGTTCAATTTAATGATCAACACCAATTTTTTTTTTCTTTTTCTTTTTAAACGTGTGTTTTATTATTATTTTTAAATCTTTTTTTTTTTTAATTAACAATCTCTGCGTTATACGCGTGTGTTTTATTATTTGAAATGCTATCTCTGTTTTATTATTCATTCTCTTCCCTTATAAATCAATTATAAAAAAAAACAACTGTTTTATTATTCATTCTTTTTCCTTGCAAATCAGTTACAAAAAAAACAACGATAGTTTTCTTTGCAAAACCAATTTACTTAATGAAGCAAGTCCTTTGTTTTTTTGTAAGCAGAGTTAGAACAGATCCAAACAAGTTTAAATACTCAAGCAAATTGAAAGGTTAGACAAACTTATTTGCTTTTCTAATGTTTGTTAATGCATGTATAATTAATAGAAAAGAAAAGAAAAATCCAAGTCAAATTATAATTGATACATTTGCTGTTCTTTTTTCTCTGTTTGTAAAATTTCCATTGTATGTGATTATACTATTTTATAAACCAAATACTGTTTGACAAAAAGCCTTTATAATAAAAATACTTCTCTTTTAAATTTTTCATCTTTCAAGTGCAAAGTGGTTTCTTGAAATACACTTCTTAGTTTATATGATTTCTCTTTTATGTGATTACACGTTAAATAAAAATATGATGTTTTGTACAGGGGCGGAGCCAGGAAAAATATTTGGGGTGGGCTGGACATATTAAGTAATTATCAACAGTTTGAGATAATTTTATTTAATAAAAAAGTACACCTAATTAAGGGGAAAATAATGAACTTTACCTCTATGAACCTCTCAATGCATTAACTAGCGAAGAAACTTATTTTAAATTTTCAAATTCCAATCAAATCTCAAATCATCCAAACACCCACTCAAACCTCATAAATTTGTGAGTAAATCAACAAAAATCAAAATCAAAATCAAAATTAATTTTTATACATCATGGAAAAAATTACAAAATAAACAAATAATATTAATCAAATAAACATGTAATGCCCAACTTGCTCCCAAACCACTACAATCACAAAGTGACAAACATAAATAAATTCAAATATCAATATTTTTTGAGTCACTGTATTGCTCTTACTTTTAAAAACTAAAACATTAAATGAACTATAAAATGAAAGTGTTAAGTTTTTAAGGTGAGACCTATGATTCCACAATAATGTCATAATTAATTTAATAGACAAATAATACATTATATTAAAAAAAAAATTATTGAACATATAATCTAAAACCATTAAGACAACTTTTTAAAATGTATTCTTACCATTTTATAAATCAAATAAAAAAAAAATCACACTATTAAATAATAATACAATTCATACAAATATCTAACCCAAATCAATTTCCAAGACAACTCTGCTGCCTTTCATTCTTTTTGTAAAGAAAGACACCACCCAATTCTAGACCCACGTGGGGTCATGAGAGACACATGTAATGTGTAGTGTTTTGTTTTTTTTTTTTATTACTTTTTTCTTTCTTTTTTTCTTAACTCAGTTGATGAGAGAGTGATTTATTGGACTTTTTTTTTTCTTTGTTTTTTTTTTCTTTAACTCAGCCGTAGTTACAAGAAAAAGAGAAAGAGAAAGTGATTAAGTGATATATACAAGTGGAGTGAGAGAGTGTGTGTGAACCAGTGAACTGCTACTTCTGGGCTAGTCATGGTGGAGATGCAAGTAGCGAGGGACGAGCGGCACAGTTAGAGACCACGATCAGAATGTGGCGGCGGTGGGCGGTGGATTTAGCATATTCTCACGGGTGAGTGGGTCATGGCGCTGGTAGAGAATAAAGAGTGATTTGAGATTTGTTTGATATGTGATTTGGGTTTTGTTGTTGGAGATTTAAGATTTGTTTTGTTAGAAATTGGGGCTCGGTGAGTTTTTTTTTTTTTAATGAATAATTGAGAATTTAATTTTTAGATTTGGGTGGGTTAGGGCTTGAATTTGGAAAAAAGGTTTTTAAATTGGAATTGGACTTGACTAGTGTTTGTGATTCAGTGATTGGAATTAGACTGGGCTAGGCTGGATTTGTGATTGGATTTTAGAATGGGCTAAGGCTTGAGCTATTTTTTATTTTATTTTATTTTATTTATTTATTTTTTTAAGATTTAGCTATAAAATAAAAATAAAAAATAAAAAAAGCTTGACTGGGCTATAGCCCAATCCAGCTTACACATAGCTCCGCCCTTGGTTTTGTATTATTTGATTATATTCTTTATGTAAAGTGGTTGAATTAATTTATACTGTGTAAAAATATCTTGCTTTCTCTTTTATATGATTAAGATACTCTTTAGTTAAAATATGATGCTAATAATATATCATATTTGTATTTGATTATATTTTTTACTTGAGTAATTGGATTGGCTAAATTAGTATAAATAATCCCGCGCTTTGAGCGGGTTATATGCTAGTATGTATATATATATATATATATACATATATGAAAACTAGCCCATTTTCACGTATTTTGTTTAAAAATGAGTTAGAAAACATTTTATGTTGTTTGGCTCGTATGAAAAATATTTAATATTTCTTTTAATCCTAAATAATTATATGAATAAAAACTTTCATTCATGAAAAAGTCTCCAAATAAAAAAAAAAAAAAAAATTCTATTTATAGGAGCCTTTGTTAGTCTCAAATGGAAAACATATCCCACATTGAGAATCTATACGGAAACTTACGTGGGAAAGCCATTGGTTTGAGCAAATTAAAAAGGTTATTTGGGAAAAAGTCAATGATTTGTTGATGTTGGTCAACTGATCAAAGGTTGGTTTGTAGAGAGAGCGAGAGAGATAGAGTAGGGGCGAAAAGAGATAAGTTACCATTGGAAGGGTTTTTTTTTTTTGGGTGGTTTGTTGAGTGGAATAAGATTCTTTTCATTTAAAATTTGTTCATTTATCAATTTCATAGTTTAAGTTTTATTTTTTGGATCTAACAATATACACGTTGTCACATTATGTAAAATTTTAAATGACGAGATAGTCTGTACACTATTCGATTTATAATATTTAATCTAAACCATGAAATAAACCAAATTAAGAGATTTTGAAATAGATATAATCCTTTTCCTGGTTGAGTATATAATGTCTCGAAAAACGTTTTTTGCTTTTAAAAAGCGAAAATATTTTTCGTTATATTGAACTTGTTTTTCCATTGATCACAAAAAAACGGTTTTATTTTATTTTATTTTTTAAACACCAGAAAGTGATGGTCTTTTGTGTCTCCATTTGCATATGAAGTGGTTGATGAAAAATATGCTTAACTGGTAAATGAAACCATTGTACTCGGTTTCAATGCGGTGAGAACGCCTGACACATGATCTCATTGGGTACCGATTGTAAATGCATTTTGGACTTATATTTTACTTGATGATCCAACGAGTCCCTGGTCCCGTGAAAGGCATTTAATTGGGACATCTTAAACTTAGGTGGTAGAGGATATCCTAAGACTTCTTATTATGTGAAGGGAAAATCTGTCTTCTATACTACAGGAGCTTTTCCTTTCATTTCTTTGATTACCCAGTCAGCTTAGCCTTCATTTCTTTGAACTGCTCGTCCCAATACTTGGACATCACTGATTCCTCCCTCTTACTTCGAGGGTCAAATCACGGCTGGCTCTAGGTTATAGGTAACTAAGGCCATTGTCTAAGGCCCCAAATATTAGTAAAAATTAATTAATTAATTATTATTATTTTTTTTTTATAAAAAATATATTTGAGTAAAATCTATAAAAAATAAAATTCTAATTATAAACTGATAAAATCTTTCTTTTTATTTTTTATTTTTAAAAAAGCTAATTGAAGAAAAATCTAAGTTATTAATTGTCTTGTAAGAATAATAATTAAGTCCCAAAATTTAGCTAATGGCTCAATAGATGAAAATCTATCTTAGTTGGTTGTGCACTTTATGTCACTTTTTATTTCAGATTGTTCAGATTCTTTCATATTTAGTATGTTAGGTTCCCCATTTTAAAAAAAAATTTACTTCGATAATTCAAAAGTTGGTGGATGCGAGATTTAAACTCTAGATATCTCCGTTTGAAATACCAGAACGTATCAGTTGAGCTACAAGGCTTTTGGCTGTTCTCCAATTAAATTCAAACAAATAGTTGCATTACATTTAATTTTCATTCGAGAAGAAAACATTGTTGTATTGTACCTAAGAAACTATACCTACTAGATTTTTTTTTCTTTAAAAATAATAATTCATTTAAAATGTCACCTTAGGCCTCAAAATCTCTTGAGCTGGCCTTGGGTCAAATTCCCCCTGGCGGTTTCTCCTTTGTGCTCTATTTGTTGTCTAGCTTTTAGCTTTGTCGTGATGAGTAGGTGGATCTTCATCCCCACCTGGTTCATACATATTCTTCATTGTTAGGTGTTACGAGTAAAACCTATTCCTACAACATGTGAAATGCAAAAATTAAAGAAGAACACGCAAAATATCAATCACACAATACAAAAGATTTACGGGGTTCACCACTAGGACTATGTCCACGGAATTTTAGTGATTTTCACATCCATCAAGTCTGAACCATACAATCTTTGTCTCAAGGAAAATTTGCATCCAGTGTGTATTTTCTAGAATAGCATGTTCTTATTTCCTTATTCGTGCATTGATTGGTTGTCATTCTTCCTTGTTCGTCAGAGCTTTTGTTTGGTCGTGTAGATGTCGCGTTGGGCTGAGCAGATACTTTTCGAGTTTGGTATTTGAAAGGAATGAAGATATGCAGAGAAGAAAATGAGAAACTGCAGAATTAAGAGAATGAACTTGCATGCTTTCTCATTGATTAACTTTGAACTTATATATTACAATAGTATCTGAAGATCATAATAAACACGTGACCAAAGTCATTAACAGCTGTGCTTAACTAATTACAGCTAATGACAGCTTTAGACTAACTAATTCTATTTAGTCTAACTAACTCTTTCATCCCCCCTCAAACGAATGCTGAGAGATCAAATGCAGAAGTTTGGTGGAGAGAGTAATATAACATGGAGACGGAAGAGCTTTAGTGAGAAGATCAGCCAGTTGATCAGTGGTGGAAATGAACTGAACAGCCAGGTCACCACGAACTACTTTCTCTCGAACAAATGGTAATCAATCTCTACATGTTTAGTTCGAGCGTGAAAAACAGGATTGGATGCAAGAGAGATGGCACTGGTATTGTCACACCATAAAACTGGAGCATGAGAAATAAAAATGCCAAGATCCCGTAAAAGCATTCTGATCCATGTAAGTTCTGCAGCACCAACAGCCAAGGCACGATATTCAGCCTCAGTGGAGGATCTGGAGACAGTTGGCTGTTTCTTAGAAGCCCAAGTGAGAAGATTGTTGCCCAGAAAAATAAGAAAGCCAGTTGTGGACTTGCGATCAACTGGATTGCCAGCCCAATTGGAGTCTGTGAATGCAGTGAGGTGTAATGGACCAGGCTGAAACAAGATTCCATGAGAAATAGTGCCACGAATGTAACGAAGAACTCGTTTAGCTGCAACCAAATGAGAAGTAGTAGGTTGATGCATATGTTGACACAAGGAATTGATAGAAAAGGAGAGGTCAGGTCTCGTAAAAGTAAGATATTGTAAAGCTCCAACTAAACTTCTGTAACTGAATGGATCAGAGAGGAATGATGATTCAGTAAGGACAGAAGTTGAAGGCGGCACAAATGGAGTGGAGCAAGGCTTACAGGTGGACATATTATGTTTATCCAACAAATCAGTAGCATATTTGGTTTGATGAACCAAGAGCCCTGAAGTAGTATATTCAACTTGGAGACCCAGAAAATACTTGAGAGGACCTAAGTCCTTGAGCTCGAAAGCTTGAGCTAAATCATGAATCAACTCTTGAATAGCAGCTGGAACACTGCCAGTAAGTATAATATCGTCTACATATAATAATAAGTAGATCACAGTGAGCCATTCTTGTAAACAAAGAGAGAAGGATCTGCTAGAGAAGCAGTGAAGCCAACAGTCAGAAGATGATTGGAAAACTTCTCAAACCAGGCTTGGGGTGCTTGGCGTAAACCATAAATGGATTTCTGCAATAAGCAGACATGAGAAGGATGATTAGGATCAACAAAGCCCGGTGGTTGACGCATAAAGACATGCTCTTTGAGGGAACCGTGAAGAAACGCATTGCTCACATCCAACTGACGAAGAGACCAACGATACTAGGCTGCCAAAGATAAAACTAAACGAACTGTAGCAGGCTTAACAACAGGGCTAAATGTTTCATCAAAATCCAAGCCAGCTTTTTGATGATTTCCATTGGCAACAAGACGGGCTTTAAATCGTGCCACAGAGCCATCAGTATTACGTTTCAACTTAAACACCCAACGACAACCAATGACATGCTGAGAAGAAGATGATGGAACCAATGTCCAAGTAGCCTGACGTTGTAAAGCAGCAAATTCTGAAGCCATAACTGCATGCCATTGAGGTATCTTACAAGCAATAGTATAGGTGGTTGGCTCTGTGTTAAGGTAATCAAGAGAGCCAGGGAGAGAAATATGGGTAGCAAGAAAGCCTGGTTTACGTTTAGTAATACCAGACTTGGCACGGGTACACATGGGATGTATATTGGTAGAAGAAATCAGAGGGGCAGAGACTAAGGCAGGAACTTCTGGATTAAGTGGAGCTGGTTGTGTAACAGAAATAGGGGCAGTAGGTAAATCTGGTATGGAGGAAGGAGATGAATGTGTATAGGAGTCAAGAGACACGAAAGGGACTATGGAAGAGGAGACCAAAGGAACAGAAGAATTTGATGGTGGAGGACCAAGAATGGACGGAACAGTGCACGGGTGAAAGAAAAGAAGATGACTTAACCAAATAGAAGATGTATTTGAAGTTACAGATGAGGAAGAAGAGGAATTAGAAGGTTGAGAAGGAAGATTTCTGTAAGGAAAAGAAGTTTCATCAAACTTAACATGTCTAGACACATAGAAGCGATGAGCTGAACAATCATAACACAGAAAACCTTTGGCATTGGATGCATAGCTGAGGAACACACAGGGAACTGACCTGGGTTGTAACTTGTGTCTGGAATAAGAACGAAGTAAAGGATAGCAAGTGCACCCAAAGACACGAAAAGACTTGTAATCAGGAGTGGAACCAAACAAGCACTCCTAAGGAGATGCTAACTGCCGTGAAACAGATGGAAGACGATTAATTAAAAACACAGCAGTAGAAAATGCATACGGCCAGAGGTTAAGAGGAAGAGATGACTGTGAGATAAGTGTTAAAGCCATATCAACTATGTGGCAATGTTTCCTCTCAGCAACACCATTCTGCTGAGAGGTATGGGGACAAGAGAATTAATGCAAAATGCCAGCAGAAGAACAAAAGGACTGAAACTCAGATTTGGAGTATTCACCACCACAGTCACTGCGTAAAATTTTAATTTTGCAGTCAAGAATGTTTTCCATGGTGGATTTAAAATGTTTGAAAGAATCAAGAACTTGAGACTTGTATTTAAGTGGAAAGAACCAGGTAAAACGAGTAAAATCATCAATAAACGAAACATAATACCGAGTTCCATTACATGAAGTAACAGGGGCAGGACCTCATACATCTGTGTGCACTAACTCTAGAGGACGAGTAGTGATGGAAATAGAATCATTAAAGGGCAATTGATGATGTTTCCCTTCTACACAATGAGTACAAAATGGAACTTTATTAGAGACAGAATTAACAGGTAAGAATTTATTCAAGATATGACTGAAGACTCTAGATTGGGGATGACCAAGCCGAGTGTGCCATAGTTGAGCAGAAGTAGTGCTGGAAAATGCAAAGGATGAAGAAGACGAAGGTGGTAGAATGGCACCACGGACAGGATAGAGTCCACGTTCACTGAGGCCACTGTAAAGAAGTTTCCCCGAATGTAGATCCTTGATATGGAACTTAGATGCATCAAAATGAAATGAAGCATCATTATCTTTGCAGAAACGGTAAACAGATAGAAGACTAGAGGACATAGAGGGAGCATGTAGTACTTTACGAAGATTAAAGAGATGGGATGATGCACGAAGTTGAGAATTACCTCTGTGTGTAATGGGTAGAGACTGACCATTACCAACTGTTACAGAATCATTACCAGTGTAGGCATGGCAGTCTGGAATATGAGTGATGTCTGGTGTAAAATGGTCTGTAGCCCCGGTGTCTGAAATCCAGCAAGATTGATTAGAAGTAGGAGCACTAATGGCATTAGACATGTTTGTAGAAGCTATGCTAGCAAGTTTTGCAGGAGGGTGTCGACCCTGATATGCAAAATTCATACGGTGGAAGCAGTCAAGAGCAACATGGCCTGGTTTGCCACAAATTTGACACGTTGGACGTGAATTCTGTGATGTTGAAGAATTCTGTGGAAATGCTTGAGTATTCGGTTGCATAATCTGAGGAAATTGTTGAAAACCTCCACGTGAATTGCCATAATTACCACGTCCTCTCCCACGATAATTCTGTGACCTGCCACCACAACCTCTGTTCCACTGAGGAGAAAACAGAGGCAGAGGTGTATTGGTAGCTGGTGAACTTGCATTTGCTGCCATTGCCATGTGAGGTACATCAGAACTCATATGCTTGGAATTCTTCTTAGATTCTTCTTCAGAAGTCAGTAACACGTGGAGTTCTTCACAAGAAATGGATCTGTCTCTGGTACGCATTGCAGAACAGAAGGCATCATACTCAGAAGGTAATCCTTTCAACACAACGTGTAAAAGTTCCTCATCATCAACCTCAACTCCCACTGCACTCAGTTTATCTCTAAGCTCTTTAACACGATCAAGAAAGGTAGACATGGATTCATTTTTCTTCTGAATCCGATCTAATTCACCTTTAAGAGTTAATACATGAGTTCGAGACAAAGAAGTGTACCTTCGCTCAAGAATTTCCCACACACCTCTTGCTGTGGATTGACGAATGACAAGTGATAATGCAGACGGAGAGAGTGTTGCATTGAGAAGTGTCTTAAGAGCCTGATCACGGATCTTCCACTGCTTATACTGGACACTTTCTTGTGTAGTAAATGCGCCACTTTCATCTTGGAGATAACGTTCAGGTGAATGAGTTGAACCATCAATGTGATCTAATAGTGAGTAAGACTCAAAAATTGAAAGTAATTGATACTTCCAGAGAGTATAATTGGTGCTGTCTAATTTGGCAGAGATCAAATTTGAGATATTTGATAAGAGGAGTATAGGAGACTGTGTAATATTGGAGATATTAGAAGAAGTGTTTGTATTTTGGTGAGTGTGTGTATTTGTAGAAGAAGAAGTTTCTGCCATTTTTAAGAGAGAATCGCAAGCTCTGATACCATGAAAGGAATGAAGATATGCAGAGAAGAAAATGAGAAACTGCAGAAT
>BKZX01010267.1:0-14030 GCA_014362285.1 Fagus crenata
TTTCGAGGGCAGTTTTGGAGGTACTCCGGAACTCAAAATGGGTCATGTGGCATATCGCCGGAAAGCTCTCGACTTCCTCTTTCCAACGGTATAAAGTTTGCGCGAATCGGAGTTCGGACGAGAGAGTTATGGCTCCCGGAAGTCAGGGCATTGGAGCGGTTTTCGTACACTTTTCCGGTGAAGATTCCGGCCAAACGGGAGATGCTATCGGCGAACCGAGAGTTCCACGATGTAGCTGGAGTCGTTATCTTTCCAACGCACCCGGGCTCGCGGATCAACTTGTTGTGAGCAGGAAAGACTCTGCGCGCGAAGGCGGCTGTCCGGAGGGAAAAATGCGTTTTTCCTCCAGCGCACTTTTTCTCAAATCTTGTCCCAGTTCGTGCGCGTTTTTGACCTAGCTCCCGATGTCGGATTTTGACGTTCTTGGTACCGTCGGAAAGCTTGCGCTGCCTATTTTTGCATGGCTCCGGATTTGCGGGAATCCGAGCTTGGACTTGTGAGATATGCCCCCGCGAGCAGAGGCCACCGGAGTGTTTTTGGTCCGTTCGAGGGCAATTTTCCGATCAGGATTCCGGCTAGACCCGGTAACATCTTGGCGATCCGAGAGTTCCACGTCATGCATGAGTGTGTCTTCTTTCCAACGTGCCCGGGCTCGCGGATCAACTTGTTGCGAGTCAGGAAGACTCTGTGCGCGAGCGTGGCAACGTCGGTAGGAAAGTTCCGGAATTTTCAGCACAACCTTATTTTGTCGGCCTGTTTTCACGCGCGTGGTAGACGTAGCTCCTGATGTCGGATTTCGACGATCTCGGTATCGTTGGAAAGCTTATGCTACCTATTTTCCAAAGGTACAGGCCTTGCACAGAGGCGAGCTTGGGTTCGCAAGATATGATCTTGCGAACAGAGGCCGTCGGAATGTCCCTTATGCCATGGGGTCATCTTCTGACTGAGATTCCGGCTTGACCAGAGGAGCTCTTGATGATCCGAAAGTTGCGTGCGGTAGCTGAAGTGAACCTCTTGCCTAAGGGTCTTGGCTCGTGGACCAATTTGCAGCGGGTCGGAAAGAGTCTTTGCGCAAACATTGCCTCCCAAATAGGCTGTTTTGTCAACAATACTTAGCAAAATTTGGCTAAGTGTTGGACCGTTTTTCCGCAGTTTCGACCATAACTTCCTCGTTTCTCGTCCGTTTTCGGCCCGTGAAGTGTCGAATTGAAGCTCTCGTCAAGCTCTTCAGAATGGTCCAGGAGTGGTCAGTCCGATTCAGCTTTTGGTCTGGTCAACGGTCCAGTCAAACCTTGGTCAAACTTGGTCAACCTTGGTCAAACTTGACCGAATTTGGGCAAAGTCCTCCAGACTCTGGGAAATGTAGCCCGGAATACATTTTGAGAGCTTTCAGGCAAGGCGGACCCTGGTCGGGCTGAGAACGGCTCGATCAAACCTTGGTCAAACCTCGGTCAGCCTTGGTCAAATTTGGTCAACCCTGGTCAAACTTGGTCAAACCCTGGGAAATACGTCTCGGACCTTCTTCTTGGTAGTATTTGATGTGGCGGGGCCTCGCCGGATCACGCTGGCTCGGTCCGGGCTGTCCCGTTTTGTGTACCGACACCCGAGAGAATCCCGTGGGTAAAAATGGGGTTATGACAGGCCCCTAGTCATCATTCTGCATCATGTTCTCTGCCCCCAACTTCATCAGCATTGTTGCTCAAGAAGTCATCATTTCCTGTTTCCGCAACTTAACTAGCACCGATCTACAATAAAGTATTTAAGATGACCAAAACTATAAAGTAATCAAAACAAAATGAGATGAAAGGGAATATTAACCCCAAAACAACATAGCACTATGTCATGATCTATTGAACAATGTTCGTTGTCATCCACCAAATATTAATGTCAGCCAAAATTAGAGTGACAAGATCCAGCAATTACAAAAACCAATGTCAACTCTATTCAAATGAAATTTCTCACATCCCCGCACCACCACAAGATATGACATTTAAATTTACAACAATAATAGCAACTACAATATAGGAGGCTAACTGAATGACATGCTTGTATAGAAATTCTTGTTGCTTTTCAGTTGCTCATAAACTGTGAAGTCCACCTACATTTGAGATGGACATGAGTACATAAAAATGAAATTTTACATTTGCTAGCTAAATGGTAAGCTATATAAAAATGTTGATATTAATAAAGAAGGCTTATTTGGTTCCCTAGGGGTTTGGGCTAATATACATATCATTTGGAATAAGACATGAATGTTACCCCAAATGATATGCCTCATACCAAAAATGACATACATCTTATCTGCATGGGACCAAAGAATTTTCCTATAAATACCCTATATTGGATTCAGCTTTCCGAGATACCAACATGATGATATATGGGAGTGGCAGTAAATTAATTCCTCAAAAGCTCTTCCAAATATGATTGTAAAAGCGACAGCTAATTATATGGTATATTACCATTTTAACATAAAAAGATATGTGGAAGAGGTTGGGTAAAAGAGTCGAAGAGTCACATCTACGAAGCAGCTTAAGAAATGTACAATTTCTGTTCAAATTTTGCACACACTTACGAATTAAAGATAAAAAGTGGCATTTTAAACCCTAATATTGACTTGGTATTTAATAACCTATTGTAGTATGAAAAAGCGTGGGAACATACCTTTTTAGTGAACAACTTTCATGCACAAGTAAAGTTATTCTCCCAAAACCGTTTTATAGCAGCATTAAGATCTCCATTCCGTAATTGTTGTGCCTTGGTAAAACGACGGTACCGGACTATGTTCTCGTTAACAGGGAAGTTATGTTCTCTTGCTAGATCAATGTCCTTTAGCTTTGGCGTGCTTAAGACTCCGTTAGAGAAAACCTTCAATTTAGGACATTTGATCACAATTACATAATCCAATGATGGGAATTTGATGGTACAATTTCCCAAATGGAAGCCTGTGAGACTCGATAAGTTATGAAATTCCAGAAGGATCAAATTATTGAAAGTGATCTCATCTCTTGCTATAGCTCCCTCATTTGTAACTATTTCTGTCATTCTTTTGCATTTTAATATACTAATTTTTTGGAGTTGCACCAAACTTTTGGCTGTCGAGGGAGTAAATAAACTAATTAATGCATTGCATCTTCGTAATTCCAAAGTTTTTAAGTTTTGGAAAGATCTTGAGAAGGGAACTATATTCTTTAATCTGCAAAATTCTGATACTGTTGGAGGCTCTAGATTTGGAAAAGTGCAACCTGATTGGGAGTCTTCATTCCCAACAATTACGGATGGTTTTTTTCTGTACAACTTCAGAAATTTTATGTTGCAAAAGAATTCTGATGATGGTCCACCAGATGTCTCATTCATGGCATCGCCCCCCTCCAATTTCAATTCTTCCAAGTTAGGGAATTTATCCTAGAAAAAAATCAAATTATTGAAGAACAAAAGAAAGAATGAGTTTAATATTCTCTAAACAAGTTTGGGATACTATTGGCAACAATTTATATGCATTTAAATCATCTGGACATCCAATGTGGAAGTCGTTCGTCACAACCATAATCCATACAGACCGCGTATTAACTGCAAAGGATATAGTTAAGCTCACTCAAGCACACAAGTATTATGAAAAAATAAATAAAAATCCACTAGCTAGGAGATAGCCACTCCTGGTTTGAAAGACGATGCAAATCCAATGTCCATTAGGAGAGTCCAATATTAAAGCTACAGATAAGCAATAAAATCTTGTATCTCATACTTAATTCAAGTAATTAACTTTTAGTTCGATTCAAATTAGGACAAGCAAAGTACGATATTAAAAATAATACAAAGAAATTATTATTTTTTTACATAGCTAGCATGACATACGCACCATAATGAGATGTTAAACTGTGTATATTCATGTAAAAAAAAAAGGGTGAATGTAAAGATATGTGAAAAGAATCTAATGAGCAATTATGAAAAAAACAGAAAGAATGTTAACACTAGTTAATTGCATGGAAGAAATAGCCCTTATAAATAAATAATTTGTCATTACGAAATGAGAAGGAGCCATCAAGGTTTCCCTTCAGTCTTGTAAAAATTGTTCAATTCAAAAGAGCATAAATTGACTTGTAAAATATTAAGATTAGCTTTCTTTAAAAGAAATAGGCTTAACCAAAGAGATATTTTAACAGTCGACAGTTTTCTATTTGTCTTCTCCCCATCCCCACCCTTTCTCTCTTTCTAGATTGCATATAAACATGACCTATTTATAATCATTATGTCTCTCTCTACAAATACAAAAACTTCTTTAAGTATTTTTTTTTCTCTCTCTCTACAAACAGTGGCAGCGACACTGCTTGCTCAAGGTGTTCGACTTCTTAAAAAAATGGAAAAAAAAAAAAAAAAAGAAGGGAAAATTACATTTTAAACCCTATAGTTTAGGGGTATAACAAATTAAACCCTATAGTTTCAAAAGTAACAAATTAAATTCTGAAGTTTAAAAAAGTTACAAATTAAACCTCACAGTTTCAAAAGTAACAAATTAAACTTTCAAGTTTCAAAAAGTAACAACTTAAACCTCAACTCATATAAGTAAAGCAAATGTTTAATTTGTTACTTTTGAAACTGTGAGGTTTAATTTGTTATTGTTAGCCTCAAGGTTTCAATACCTATTATTTGGCTAATTAATCCAAGGACATTAATGTAATTTTGATGATAACAATAATATAAAATTATTCGTAAATGATATTTTCATGTGAACTGATGATTTATGTTTAAAGTATGATTTTGACAAGTTATTTGATTGGACCGCCATGGTCAATCAAGAATCAAACAAATGCAACATCATCAAAATACAGATTCATTGAAGATCAAGTCATCAAGACAAGTGAGAGTAAGAGTTAGGTTATTGCAAAGTTTATTAAATTTTGATCTCTATGGCTCAACTTTAAAACCAACTCAAAATGATTTTCAAAAGTAATTATTTATATAGTCCTAAATTCAAATCATAATAATATTTATATAGGACTAATATGTTCTCAAAGAAAATAATCAAATCGCTCAAAAGAAATAAAGTTATAAAAGTTTGATTATTCAAAACAAAGCCAAAAAACAATTAAAGGTTGGAAACCCTAGATGCAGGCGATTACATTAGGAATCTAGGCGATTGGATTCAGTCCAGCCGACTGAATTTGACCCAGTCAACTGAAAATTACAATCTGAGAGTTTCTGTCCAAATCTGCCTAATTAATCTAGGCGACTGATACTTCATCCAGGCGATTGGATTTCTCAGAATTTAAATTATAACGGCTAGTTGCCTCACTGTAACGGATTATTTTCAAAAGATTTTTTCCATATTGATAATCCAGGCGACTGTTTATATGTCCATGCAACTAGATTGCTTGAAATTCAAAATAACAGCTAGGTTAGCCTCCATAATGGGAAAAATTCATTTTTGGCTATAAATACTAAACTTTCCGAGTATCTAGATACAAGAGAGAACAAAGAAAAACCCTAGAAACTTGTTCAAACATTCTCTACTCAATCCAATCTTTCTCAAGCTTAAGTTTTCTTACTTTGATTGAAATTCAAATTTCACATAATAGTTGTTGAGCCATTTTGATCAAGTCTTAATTTGATATACAATTAGAATGAGCATATTTAGGTACTACTACTCTTTGAGAGAGTTTTCTCTTGTACAACAATCCGTTATTATTCTTGTGAGTGATTGTTAGGGTTTGGGTATAAATCCTAAGGAGTGGAAAGGATTTTGTCATTCGGTGGTTACTCTTGACCGAATAAGCAAGATTATAACGGTTTGATCTTCACCAGTAAGAAGATTGTCCAATAATGGATTTGGGAATTCTCAAGAAGTGTTCTTGAGGTAGGGACGTAGGTGGGGAATCCAAACCTCGATAAAAATCATCGAGTTTAATTTTGTTTCTCTCTCTCTCTTTCTCTCTCTTACTTATTTAATTGCTTACATATGTGTACTTGATTGCATATCATATTATTGTTGCAATTGAATTGGGTTCTTATATTTGTTTAATCAATATTTGCAATAATTTTTAATTCTACATTTAAATCGAAAAAGTTTGTCTCAACTTAAATCACCTCCCTCTTAGGTTGATATTTAGGTAACAGTTATCTTTTTGAAAATTCGGGGTTTAATTTGTTACTTTTTGAAACTTTGGGATTTAATTTGTTACTTTTGAAATTATAGGGTTTAATTTGTTACACCTCATAAACTATAGAGTTTAAAATGTAATTTTCCAAAAAAAAAAAAAAAAAAAAAAAACTATATAGATATTTTCAAAAAAAAAAAAAACAATTGTATGTTTTGTCTTCATTTGATGAGGATGTTTATGACAAGACGACCCTGAATGTGAACATGACAAGGATCACCTCGTTAGATCCCAACCCAAACACGAGTGACCAAGGAGATCGCACATATGACGAGTCTGGCCCAACTCATCCCAATATGTTGCTTGACCGATTAGGAATCATGACGACAATTGTGTCTTTACATGAGGACATGATGACCACAGTATCTTCACATGATGACATGATCACATGAAGGGATTGTTGGGTGGAATCATTCACAGTCAGCCCATGTTGTCCTGTGACGAGGCTAAGTAAGTTGTAGGGAGAACTGATGACCACCTCAAGCTTGACTTGACGACTACCTAGTAATCACCAGTAGACTGCCTAAGCAGCACATGACGCCCCTAAGGCCTAAGCACACAAGGAGTCCATACCTCTTTTTTTTTTTGCTAAACATCGAACTTTTCATTAAACTGAACAAATTAAGGAGTCTCTCAACCAAGCTTCAAAGACAGGGAGAGGAAGATGATGATGTGTAAAATCAGCAAGGTCGTCCAGACGATGTTCTCTCTGATGGAAGACCTAAAACAAAGAACAAACAATGACGACGGTAGGAAAAACACCGGTGGGGTGCCGGTCAAAGTTCCTCCGATGCCTTTGTCAGAGGTTTGGTGGAGAGTGATTAACAGGTAAGTAAAAGTGTTTAGGCTAATAGTGTGCGTACCTGGTGTCTTTTTGATAGGAGGTTTATATAGGTCTCCCAGGGATTAGCCGTTGGACCTTCATTCATTCCCTCCTTAATTGGACTTGAATGAGAGTCTTTATGAAGACAGTTACAATATCTCGGGGATATTTTCATTAATGGGAATATAACGCTTCTGGCATTCAATTAGGTTTATGAGATATATTCTTTAATGAAACGTGGGGAGACGCGTCAAGAACGGTGAATCGAGTCGTCCTTATCTATGTTTGTCCAAGCTGGAGGGTTCGTCGTACCTCAGTCCACGTCATAGGTTTCTGGGAGGTCGTTAGCTCAGGACAAGGACGATGAAAATTAGTAGTCGTAGCGCCGGAGTCATTGTGACAGACGAAGGAGAGGACGTCGTCCGTCCCTTGGGCGGTGGCCACGTCAGATGCCCCCTATTCCGTTGTGGTTCCGCTATGGACGACAGACGGAATACCTATAGGTTTTTGGCGCGAGTTTTAAAGCAGTATCCTTTTTGAGAAGCGCGCAGCCGAAAAGAAATCAAAGCATTAAATGGTGAAGTGACCGGGTGAACTCCCCTTTTGACACGTGTTCTCCATTCGTTGGGCACGCCTCGCGAAACGACGGTTCGTTTCGTATGCCCGAGGTTTTGGCTTATTTAAACCTGGGGAGGAGGCTTTTTTGTTCTTTCTTTACTTCATTTCTTTCTTTCTCTCTGCTCCGCCGCGTTTGTCCTTGCTCCTCTTTCCTTTTTCCGGTGAGTTTTTCTCATTTTCTTTCTTTCTCCGATTTGTGGTCTTTTTTGCAACACTGGATCATTCTCTTAGGAATTTCTTTCTAGGGGTGTGTCATACAGTCGAGAGTGAGGGTAGGCCGATTAGCTTTGGGGATTTGATCCCTTCGAGTTGTGTACTCCACCGGCTGTCGGAGGAGTTTTTCGAGTTAGTGTCTCCGGCGTTGAATACGTGGAGAGAAGTGAGGGCGTTAATGGTGTCTGAGGGGGGAAGTTGGTCTTCGGTCCGTTCTGAGGACCTCCCCGAGGGACTCTCCGATAGGGACGAGGGTACTCGTTCCCTAGAGGAAACCCCGTCCATCTCTGGCTCGTCAGAGGATGTTGGGCCTGAGGCCTCTTGGATAGCGAGGTCCTATCTGTCCAAAGTAGTGGACGTTGATGAGCTCGATAGATATAGGCGTCGATATCAGATTCCGGAGGACGTCATCCTTCGGATTCCTGAGTCGGACGAGGTTGCATGTTCGTCAAGATATGGGGATGTGGCCTTCTATGAGGCCGATTTTAACGCAGGCGTGAGGTTTCCCTTACAGCCTTTGATGAGGGAGTTGCTTGACCACCTTAACCTGTCGCCGAGCCAATTGGCGCCCAATGCCTGGAGGATGGTAGTCGGGTGTATGGTCATGTGGAAGGTTTTGAGTGATGGGAAGGACAACCTTACCCTCGACGAGCTTTTGTTTTGTTACAAGCCGTCCCAGATACCTGCCTCTCCGGGGTTTTGGTCTTTGAATATGTGCCAGAGGGGCCTGAAGTTGGTAGTTGGCACGCCATCGTCCAACAGAGAGTGGAAAGACAGATTTGTCTTCGTCTGTGGAGACAATTGGGAGGGTCTTCTATGTGAGAAGGACGATGATTTCATCCGTGTTCGTCGAAAGTGGGGCGTGCCTTCGACCTCTGGTGTGTGTGTGTCTTTGTATGCGTTAAGTTTTTGTAAGGTGTTCTGGTGGTTTATTTCTAACGTCTTCTTTTTCTTTTTGGCAGCTCTTAGACGACCAACGTTGAGCTCGGATGGTCATAATAGGGTTCTCCGGGCTCTTCATCATAAACAGCACCACTACAAGCACTTCGTCCGTCTAGAACTACTAGCACTATATTCCTTCGGCCCGGAACCGAGTGAAGACGTCTTATCATTGCAGGAGATCAATAAAAAAAGTGAGTATCTTGACCGACTGTGTCATTTATTTAGGTCGGACGACTCTTATCTGATAGTTTTTTTTTTTTGATCTCCTGCAATGATTTTTTTTCTCCTGGTGTTTTGTAGGGATGGCGACTGCCAAGCTTAACAGGGAGAAGCTCAAGAAGATGATGATGAGCCAACAGGACGAAGCCCCGTTGGTGATTGGAAAGAAAAGGAAAGCTGACTCATCTTCCAAGAGGGCGACTGACGAGAGAAGTCTTCCACTTCCTCCTCCTGTCCAGAGGCCGTCCGTTCCAGAACCTGTGCCTACATCGCCCGTCGAGGTGGTCGAGATTTCTGCCGAGCCATCGTCCAGCCGGTCATTGGAGAGGGTGCCGACGCTGCCGCGCGATGCTTCCTTGGCTTGTCATCGTGCCAAATCCGTGGTAACTAAGGACGACGTTGGTGAGTATGACAAAGTCAACACCAACGTCGTCAAGGTAGCCGGCATTCATTCCCTTATGAAGGTACGTTCTTTTCTTTTCCGTTGTTCACGTCTTCGTGTTTTTTTTCAGAGTTTTGACTTACCTGTTTTCGTATATAGGGCCTGACTGAGTTGACAGTGATCGCCAACCGCTGCACGTAATGGGAGGAGGCTCTGTTGGAGCAGAAAATTCGGATGTCTGAGGCTGCCCAGGCCAATCAAAGGTTGACTATGCTCGTAAATGAACTAACTCTTGACAGGGATAGGGTAGTTGGCGAGTTGTCGACACTTAAGACGGATCTGGCGATGAGGGATGAAGAGCTGAAGAAAGCTTTGGACGTTGCCAAGAAGGCTGACGAGCAAGCGAAGGCGTTGGCGTCCAAGCTGGAGACGGCGAGGGTCACAGCGGTAGAAGAGTTTAAGTCGTCGGAGGCTTTCGACAACAACAACACCAAGTACTTTCTCTCTGGGTTCAACTTTCTAAAGAAGCAGGCAAAGGAGAAGTACAAAAATCTTGATTTCGAAGTCTTCCAACCGTTCGATGATGACGAATCGGTGATGCCTGTCGACGATGGCAATGAAGGGACGACGTCTGCTGACCCTCAGATGGATGACGACGCTACCTCTTAGCTTTAATTTTTCCTTTTGTGATATTTCGAAAGATAAATATGGTGGTAGGGCCCGTTTTGAGGCTTTTTCAAATTTAAAACAATGATACAATGCCTTGGTTTGGTACATTTTGTGGGGCCCGTTTTGAGGCTTTTAACTTTGAAACGATGTTGCGGTGTTTTGAACAATGTTTTAGATAAACATACTACTTAATATATCTCGATTGTTTTTACGGTACTTACCTGTTGATGTTTATTTTCTGACTCGTGACCGTCTATCCGAATGTTTTTAACTGCACCTGTTTGTGAATGCCTGTTTTCCACCATGTCCTTATGGTTGTCTATCTGAATGTCTTTGACTGCTCCCGTTTGTGGGTGTAATTGTTGTTTTGTTTGTACACCTGTATTGTGACGTTAGAACATTTCCCGCCCATGTGTTTGTATACATGCATTGGTGACTGTGGCACTTGTTGTTCTGTCCAAGTGTCTATGGTCGTCAATGCATAAGCTTTTGCACATATGTATAGGTGTTGAGACACTTATTGTTTAGTCCAAGTGTCTAGAGTCGTCCATGCATAGGCTTTTGTACATATGCATAAGTGTTGAGACACTTGTTGTTTAGTCCAAGTGTCTAGAGTCGTCCATGCATAAGCTTTTGTACATATGCATAGGTGTTGAGGCACTTGTTGTTTTATCCAAGTGTCTAGAGTCGTCCTTCTGCTTGTTGTTTTATTCAAGCAGTTAAGGTTGTTATGTGGACCTTTGGCTTGTTGTTTTGTTCAAGCGCTTAAGGTCGTCAGCGAACCTTGGAGAGTAGAGAATGGAAGGGGTGATGCTAAATGTACTTTGCTTTTCATTAGTTTATTTTGAAAACAAATACAAAGGAAATTTCGAATCAAATTAGTCAAGAAATGCACATAGATGCTGTCTTACTGGTAGTATTTTTTCAGATGCTCTGCATTCCAGGGATGAGGTAGGGCATCCCTGTCTAACTTCTCCAGGTGATAAGTGCCTCTTCTGTGGAACTTGACGACCCTGTATGGTCCTTCCCATGTGGGTCCCAGTTTTCCCTGGATTGGGTCCTTTGTTGCGAGGGTTACTTTTCTCAGCACTAAGTCTCCCACTTTGAATTCTCTGTGCTTCACCCGTCTATCGTAGTAGCGGGCCATCCTCTGTTGGTAGACCCTGGTTCTGGCTTCAGCTTGGTCTCGAACTTCGTCCACTAGATCTAAGTTTGACCGTAGTTGAGCGTCGTTGCTTCCCTCGTCATAGTTGTTCGTCCTCCAGGTAGTGAGTCCGATTTTTACTGGTATGACGGCTTCGGTACCATACGTCAGTCGAAAGGGGGTTTCTCCTGTGGGAGTTCTTGCCGTTGTTCTGTATGCCCACAGGATGTTTGGAAGCTCTTCAAGCCATAGTCCCTTTGCCCCCTCAAGTCGAGTCTTGATCATCTTGAGCAAGGATCGATTTGTTACTTCCACCTGTCCATTGGCCTGTGGGTGACCTGGGGATGAGTAGTGGTTGTGTATGCCAAGTTCTTCACAGAATTCTCGAAAAGGCGAATTGTCGAACTGTCGTCCATTGTCTGATATGAAGGTTCTGGGTATTCCAAACCTGCATATGATTGCCTTCCATACGAACCCTCTGATGTTCTTTTCTGTGATCGTAGCAAGTGGTTCAGCTTCTACCCACTTCGTGAAATAATCTATTCCCACTACTAGGAATTTCAGCTGCCTTCGTCCGACAGGAATTGGTCCCATGATGTCCAGACCCCACTGGGCGAACGGCCAGGGTGCCGTCATTGGGGTCAATGTCTCCGGTGGTGAGTGGATGAGGTTTCCGAATCTTTGGCACTTGTCACACGCACGAACATAGGAGACCGCGTCCTTCTGCATCGTCGGCCAATAGTATCCAGCTCGGACGAGTTTATGTACTAAGGAGTGTGCACCTGAGTGATTGCCGCAAACCCCTTCGTGAACCTCTCTCATCACGTAGTTGGCCTCCGCCTTATCCAGGCAGCGTAAATATGGGAGTGAGAAGCCTCTTTTGTATAAAACGCCTTGTATCAGGATGAATCTTGTGGACCAGACTTTCAGCTTTCTGGCCTCAACTGGGTCTGATGGAAGTGTTTCGTCTTCTAGGAAGTTGACGATGGGTGTCATCCAGGAGTTACTGACGTCGATGGGGCTTAGTTCTTCTTCTAGGTGGCTTGGCGAGTGTTGAACTTCGATGTACTGGTCTGTTGCTTCGTCAGAAGAGGCTAGCTTCGCCAAGGCGTCAGCCCCTGTATTCTGTTCACGAGGTATTTAGACGAGCCTAACCTCGTGGAAGCACTTCATGGCATTTCTGACGAGCTTGAGATATTTTGTTATTCTGTTTTCCCTTGCTTCGTACTCACCGTTGACCTGCCCTACTATCAGTTGTGAGTCGCTCCGGATCTTGAGTCTGTTTGCCCCCAGTTCTTTAGCTATACGCAAGCCGGTTAATAGGGCCTTGTACTCTGCCTCGTTGTTTGTGGTGGGATATTGGAGCCGGGTGGAGTGTTTGAGTAAATGTCCTTCAGATGTCTTGAAAATTATCCCAACACCTCCTGCCCCCTTGACGGACGACCCGTCAATTTTGATTTCCCATTCTTCGTCCGGTTTTTCTTCTGATGGTTCGTCTTCCGTCACCGTGAACTCAGCTAAGAAGTCAGCTAGGGCTTGTGCCTTGATGGCCTGTCTTGGGCGGTACTCAATGTCGAATTCACTCAATTCGACGGCCCATTGAATCAGTCGTCCAGCTGCGTCTGGCTTATTCATCGCCTTACGGAGAGGATGGTTCGTAAGGACGACGATTTTGTGTGACTGGAAGTACGGTCGCAGTTTTCTAGCAGCGATTACGAGAGCTAGTGCAAGTTTCTCCATGGCTGGATATCTTTCCTTGGCTCCTTGGAAGGCTTTGCTGGTGTAGTACACTGGCAGCTGGATACCCCCGTCTTCCCTGATGAGGGCTGAGCTGACAGCCGTCGGGGAGACTGCTAGGTACAAGGAGAGGACTTCGCCTTGTTGAGAAGGGCTCAGCAAAGGAGGGGATGTCAGGTACTTCTTGAGTTCTTCGAAGGCTTTCTGGCAGTCGTCCGTCCAGATGAACGCCTTTCTCAGTGTCTTGAAGAAGGGGAGGCACTTGTCTGTAGCCCGTGAGACGAAGCGGTTGAGTGCAGCCACTCTTCCTGTAAGGCTTTGTACCTCTTTTGTCGTCCTTGGAGGTGTTATCTCTAGTACGGCTTTTATTTTGTCCGGGTTGGCCTCTATTCCCCTTTGGGAGACCATGAATCCTAGGAATTTTCCGGACGAGACACCGAAAACACATTTACTCGGGTTGAGTTTCATGCGATATCGGCGTAGAGTCTCGAATGTTTCTTTCAGATCTTCCATGTGGTTTACCTCGTCTTTCGTTTTTACCAGCATATCGTCCACGTACACTTCTACGTTTCGCCCGATCTGGTGGTGGAACATCTTGTTCATTAGTTGCTGGTAGGTAGCCTCAGCGTTCTTCAACCCGAATGGCATGACTTTGTAGCAGAAGAGTCCTTTGCTTGTGATGAAGGAAGTCTTCTCTTGGTCGGCGTTGTCCATCATGATCTGGTTATATCCGGATAAGGCGTCCATGAAGGTTAGTAACTTGTGTCCTGCGGTTGAGTCTACAAGCTGGTCGATCCGAGGCAGGGGGAAGCTATCTTTTGGGCAGGCCTTGTTGAGGTCTGTGAAGTCCACGCACATTCTCCATTTGTCGTTGGCCTTTTTCACCATGACGACATTGGCTAGCCAGTCGGGGTAGAAAACCTCTCTGATGAACCCGGCCGTCAGAAGCTTCTCTACTTCGTCAGAGATCGCTTGATTTCTATTAGGGGCGAACACTCGTCTCTTCTGCTTTATGGGCCGAATGGACGGGTTTACGTTCAGCTTGTGGCAGATTGTTGCGGGGTCAATGCCAGGCATGTCGCCTTGCGTCCAGGCAAAGACGTCCAGATTACCTTTCAGGAAATTGATCAT
>BKZX01010322.1:0-10234 GCA_014362285.1 Fagus crenata
AAAAAGTGTATCTGATGGTTTCAAATACAACTATGGGGTCATATTTTTGGTCTTGAAAGTTCTTTGAATAAATACAACAATGGGGTCAGATTATTACTCGAAGGCACATATATGCTACATTGCTATGTATCAGCTAATTTTTCGAAGTACAAGATCAAACCTAGGACACTCATCTATTTCCCTTGTACATGTATGTTCCATAGAGGTTTTCATTACATTATCAAAACGACCATGAGAAGAAGAGGCAGTCAAGCTTGATTTACCAACAGCTCCATCACACCATTTGGTGCCAGCTTCAACTTCGTCCAAACTAGGTGATAACAAACAATTTGCAACTAAAATACATAAATTTTAAACCAAGCTGAAGAATTCACAAACAAGTACTTTAAAAATGAAATACATAAATGAAATGTAACAAAAAAAGAAAGAGAAACTGTGCACCAGATAAACATTTATGTAGATATATGTAGGATGAAAACATAACTGAGACATAGCGTGACTAATTGGGTCCCAGCCAATACTCGACAATATAAAAAAAAAAAAAAAAAAAAACCTCAATTGGGTTTGGTTACATGAATCCTTTTCCACCTTTGAGGGATCATATTCTTAAATGTCTACTGCAATATCAATGTTGGGCTTCACCTATTGTAACAATCCGTATGTTGTTCTGACATCGGTACCATACAAAAAAAGACAACAGAACACTCTTAGGACAGGATATAGATAAAAATACAAGTATCAAAATAGAGTGATTTGTTTTAATTGCAAGTGTCTGTAGTGTAATGAGAATGGGTTAATTATGTTCCCCATTTGCTGTGTACTTACTCCTTAGCTGCTAACAGTGGAAGTGGAATCTTTTTTTCTTAAATTGAGTTACATGAAAGGAACTATACGATCACTAGATAATACGTGGAAAAACATTATTTTCGCTATAAAATTGAAAGAGTTCACATATGATTACGACAGGGTTGAGACAGTACCTTGTGTCCATTAATATGAACTTGTAGAAGTCTCAGTCTCATGATAAACAATGGCTTCCGTTGGATTTTCTGAAAGGCGTTGGAAATAAAGAGGTATTTGAGGCATGCCCACTTGCATTATTCCTTCAAGAATTTTAACTACCTGCCCCATGGTTGGTCTATCCTTTGGATCATCTTGAATGCACCAACAAGCAACTTTACAAGCTCTAGTTAGCTCTTCCACGTTGGCATTGCCCTCTAATTTGTAATCTAGCAGCGTTAGAAGGTCTTCCCCTTTGTTCATTGCAATTGCAACACGAGCTGGAAAGTAGTTACATATCTCATCATCTAGTATGTTTATATTTCTCCTACCAGATACTATCTCGAAAAGCAACTTCCCATAACTGAAAACATCAACTTTTGGAGTGACAGCTTCACCAGAAATCCATTCTGGTGCTAGATAGCCCCTGGTTCCTCTCATGGTAGTTAGCACCCGACTGAAATCTCGACCTATTATCTTTGCAAGACCAAAATCAGCCACTTTTGGGACATCTTCAGCATCCAACAATATGTTCTCAGGTTTGATGTCAAAATGAATGATACAATCTCTGCAGCTCTCATGAAGGTAGGCCAACCCTCTAGCAGTCCCAATTGCAATATGATATCTTGTCTTCCAATCCAAAATCATGGAAACATTTTGGAACAAATGAGATTCTAGAGAACCTTTTGGCATGTACTCATAGACAAGAAATCTTTTAGAAGCTTCTACACAAAAACCCCGAAGGCGAAGAAGGTTGACATGCTGGATTGCTCCAAGTGTGCTAACTTCTGCACGAAATTGCTTCTCACCCTGTTGTAGACTTCTTATTTTCTTCACTGCTATGGCTGTTGAATTTGGCAATGTCCCTTTGAAAACAGAACCAAAACCGCCCTCGCCAAGTTTTTGGGAGAAGTTCTTTGTTGCTCTTCTTATATCTTGATACTTGAACAGAATCAAAGAAAATTCTACTTCCTCGAGTGCACCAACAGCATAATATACCCTCCAAATAATTGACAAAGCAATACTAGAAATGAGCACGACGAGAACTCCCACAATCCAAGCAACCTTTCTTGATATCTTGTGTTTACTTCCCATCAACTCAAATGGGGAAATGCGAATATGCAAATCTCCACCGGACTTATTATCAGATGAAAGTTGTTGTAGATTCATCAATGGTACCCAGTAAATTAAACATATATTATAATAAACGTAAGCAATGCAGTCACAGTGGCTTAAGCAGTTTAATTTGCATTCCTCAACGTTTTTGAGTTCTGGATGTTGTGATGCCTTTGGAAAGCGCAGGTTGGGAATCGGGAGGAATGTATCGTTTCCTCCATCTGAGCATTGTAAGGGATTTCTTCTCTCACACCCTCCTGAATAAGCATATGAGTCCCAATCTGTTGGATCCACTGGTTTAAATCCATTAGGACAATCACAAAGAGGTACCTTCTGCTGATTGCAGATGCCATAATCCCCACAGAAACCAAAAATCTCACAAGGTTGAGGAGTTGCCATCCAAACCAAATTCCACTGGCGCAAATCCTCATCCCATACATAGAGATTGAACTCCCCGGTGGCATTCAAAAAAAATCTAGGGAATGTAGAAGGGGAAACAGCAGAATATATAAAATAGAATTCACTGTTATTGGAAACATAGGATACGTTTATGTATTGGTTGTTCAATTCTTTCGGAGTCAACTTCTCACCATACTGCTGGGACCGCCTATACTTTAGTACCAAGTGACTCATTCCGTTTTCTTCTATTTCTAGTTCAGCATAGAACTGCCCACTTTCTGGGTTTTCATTATTTTTCCATGACGTCAGAGTTGTGCTTTCATAGTGCCCAATCTTGGCCCCTGGCAGCCACGTATTGGTTGGTTGGTCAAAACTCTGCCACAACACAATATTATTATGGAATTTACTTGTTAAGATAAAATTTCCGTTGTCAAGAAGCACCCCTATGGTAGAATTAGGAATCCTACTCTCATAGTACCAGAATACGGAATAAATCTGCATTTCTAGAACTCCATATTTTAGCATTAAATCTCCATCCTCAGAAATTTCTAGTGCTGAAGAGGATGGATCAGAGACTGGGGAGTCTCTGTTTGCTACCCAAACCACTGTTTTCTCTGCTATTCTTTTATACCATATGCCTACATAACAGTTATGAGACTTACCAGGGGTGAAGAAACCCAGTTCAAAAATTCCATTTCTGGAACTACGGGTCTGGTTCCATGCCAGAGGCTGACCTGGGTACAGGGTATCAGATGCAGCGGAGAGATGGACTTTGAGTGACATGATGATGAGGAGAAGTAGAGCCAAATGTGACCATGACACCTTGCTCTCCTGCTTTAGGCTTCTTCTTTGCGCCATACTGTGATTATAGAATATGGATGCTGCTATTATCAGGTAAGAGTTTTCTGTTCTCTCCTCCTCTTTAATTTTATTGTAAGTTGCTGTTTTTTTAGTTCTGGACTTTTCTAGTCAACCGAAGACCTCCATGCACAGTTAAATAGTTAAAGCCTTAAAAGTCCAAAAACTTTGTCAAAAGTAGTTGCTTTTTGAGGACCCCATGTTATTGAAAGACATTAAGTTTTAATGAATTTTCCGTGTGGAAAAATTGTATTTATGCTCCTTAAATTTCCATAATTTTTACTTCTTTAACATAAATTTTTTATTTATTTATTTTTTTTTACTTTTTTAGCTGAATAAGAAATACTATAGAAGACAAAAAAGTGAAGAATTACAGACTTTGAGAGACCAAACTATCTCCCTTCACACAAGTCAGGATGGAGGAAATGGGGGGCACTCAATTAGCAAAACAAGAAGAGGCCCAAAATAGCAAAATAATGTGTCAAAGAATTAACACGTCTTGGCACAAACACAAAAATCACAGATAACATTAATTCCCATTCGACTAGAAAAGAATAAGACCAAGTCATATAATTGATTAGAACAGAAACACATGCTTAGCCACTTAACTGTAAAATGGTGGAAGGGAAGGGCTGTTTTATAGGATGGAGCAATAGGCACGAGTTCTAACATTCTGCAGTTCGATAGATGGCATTGAAAATTCGGAGGAAATATAAATGTAGGAGGCATTTGGTTAAACATTGCTATTTAATAAATAAGTTATAAAAATAGGCTGCCACCCTATCCCTCTGCCCGTAAATTGCATAGTTTTGGTATTTACTTGCTTTTATTGTTGTTTGGAATGTGATGAGTATGCATTTTATTTCCCAATTTTTGCTTACATTTTTTAGGTTTTGTCTTTGTTTTCGTTTGTTATTATTTGAATTTTCATTCAATCTTTTAGGATGCAGTGGAGAGATGGACTTTGAGTGACATGATGATGAGGAGAAGTAGAGCCAAACGACACCATGACTTCTTGCTTATGCTTTGCTCCATGCTGTGTCTGTAAATCTTACTAGGAATTATCAAGTGAGAGTTTTCTGTTCCCTCTCTCTAATCCATTATTCAGTTCTAGACTTTTCTACTCAACCATAGTGGTCCCGTTTATTCAAAGACATGGAAGTTTCAATGTGTGTTTCTCTTGTCAGTATACTTGTATTTTTTGTTTTCATGTGTGAGATATCTTCTCCTCCACAAGTATTCAAAGAATTAACTTCAAACACGCAAACTCATAGATAACATAAATTTCCATTCAACATGAAAACAACAAGACCAAGACATATAATTGATTAGACCATAAACACAAGCTTAGCCACTCAACTGTTTTGTAGTTCTACCCTACCCATAAACCCGATTTCGTTTTCATGTTGTGTTTGTTATGTGTCAATATCATTTGGACAGCTAAGATGATATAATTGTGTAATTTTCTTAGAAATTTCCTAACTACCATCGATTTCAGGATTCTAGCTTATATACGTGGGAAACAAGTTGCAGCATTCAAGATTTCATAAACTATTAGTCTAAAGCTACTCCATGATGTATATTCACTCATATTCCTACTAGGAAGTTAGAAACTTAAAAATAGTTATTTACAGGTGCATCCCAATCAATGTTAATTTCATCCATTATTACTATGAGAGGAGGGCAATAGACCTCCATGCACAGTTAAACAGTTAAAGCCTTAAAAGTCCAATAACATTGTCAGAAGTCGTAGCTTTTTGAGGACCACATGTTATTGAAAGACATGAAGTTTCAATGCATTCTCCGTGTGGAAAAATTCGTATTTATGCTCCATAAACTTCCATATTTTTGACTTCTTTAACATAAATTTCTTTTTTTCCTTTATTAGGGACAAAGTATCTCCCTTCACACAAGTCAGGATGGAGGAAATGGGGTGGGGCACTCAATTAGCAATACAAGAAGAGGCCTAAAACAGCAAAAGAATGTGTCAAAGAATTAACACATCTTGGCACAACAAAAAATCACGGATAACATAAATTCCCGTTCGACAAGACAGATTAAGACCAAGTTGTATAATTGATTAGACCAAAAACACAAGCTTAGCCACTTAACTGTAAAATGGTGGAAGGGAAGGGCTGTTTAATAGGATGGAGCAATGGTCACGAGTTCTAACCTTCAGCGGTTTGATAGATGGTATCGAAAAGTATGAGGGAATATAATTGTAGGAGGCATTCGGTTAATAATTGCTATTTAATAAACAAGTTATAAAAATAGGCTGCTACGTGCTACCCTACCCCTCTGCCTTAAATTGTAGATACAGATGTATCTGCTTCATATTCTAAATTATGTTGAACATGGAATTTGATAGGGGACCAGTCCACCTGCTCATTATTACATTTGGGAAGATAACTCTGTACTTTTTAAAAAAAATAAATTAATAAGTTTGCATAGACTTGTGGAGTCCTTGAAAGATTATGCCATTAAAGCTATGGATTTTTGGATGCAAAGGTGTGTGAACTATCTAGAAAGATTGTTATTAGCAAAGTTTAGAATGACCAAATTTTGCCCATACTGCCAACAATCTGGATTCTCTCCCAATAAATTATTTGAAGATAGATCCAAATAACTCAAAGAGTTATTTATAGACAATATACCACATAAGTGCGAAATTGGTCCAAAAAATGAGTTTCTAGCTAGAATCAATATCCTTAAGTTGGCGCAGAAGCGAGGCAAGGGACTGAAAGTTATTGAAACCCAAATCTAGTTGTGAAAGTTGGAGTTGCGATGAAAAATCTGGCAAATATCCTTCTAGCTCATTGACGGCCATAATAAGTTCTTTTTTATTTTTTTGAGAATATGAACTTAATAAGTTTAAATCAATCAAATTTTTGACAGCCTGTTAGGCTGTTACACAAGATCCAGTGAGGTTTTTATTTTGTTTTGTTTTGGTTTTCTACGTAGTTTTCTGATTAGCTTATCTTTGAAATTCCTCATTCTCTCCCTTTCTTCCATTGATATGTCCATTTCCGAATGTTGAGTCAAGCTACAGGATATTTTTAGCAATACAAAAATATAATTTCGTTTCTGTATTCCAGTTTGCAAATGATTGAACCTATTTGTTTCAAACTTTCAACGGTTAGTGAAAAATCCGATCTGGACCCTAAAGTACTTAAGCAACGGTTTAATTGATCAAATTATGGTTTATTGCAAATAGATAACACAAATAGTTATCTTAACCATAGATCTCATCCTAAAAATCTAGATTTTCTTGATATTAATCGTTTTAAAAAAAAAATAATAATTATTAAAATTCAGTTTTTATGAAATCTATTGAATATGCACCACTAGTTTTGGGAACATAAAATCAATTAACTTTTCATTGAAGTTCTTACTTGTTAGAATATAAGTCCAATGGGTCTTAGGCCCAATATATTGTCTTGTATAGCACTCCTTTTACTTGTGCATTACTCTTACCTCTGCCTATATAAAGGCTCTCTCTTGTACTACATTTGATATATAATACAATACACAGACTTTCAGTCTTTAACATGGTATCAGAGCCAAGGCTCTAATATTGTGCAGTTTTAGTCCTTCCAGGTGTTCTTCCGCTGCCTCAGCTGTCTCCGGCACTGCCCAGCCGCCACCGTCAGAAATCCGGTTGCCTGCGCTGCCAAGAAGCTGATTCATCGCCGGACAGACTTGCTGCCACCCTCGGTTCTCCCGCTACAGAACTCCGATCACGACACCTCTGCAGCCGTTTGAAAGATCTAGAGAAGCTAGACCCAACCGCGGAAGAATCAACCCCATACGACGTCGGACGCGCCGCCACGCGCCGCCCAAAGTTCCGGCACCGTTATCCTCGGTTCTTCAGCTACCGGACTCCGATCACGACACCTCCACCGCCGTTGGAAAGATCTCGAAGAGCCGGACCCAACCGCGCAAGATTTGTCCTCATCGGAGCCCGGACGCGCCGCCACGCGCCGGTCAAAGTTCCGGCGCCGTCAAGCTCTTCCTCACGCGCCACGTCAGCCCTAGCCCTTCACTGCCACGTCAGCCCTAGTGCCACGTCAGCCCTAGTGCCACGTCAGCCCTAGTTGACCAGCGTTGACCGTTGACCGTTGACTTTGACCGTTGAGAAGCGTTGACCGTTGACTTTGACCGATGACCAGCGTTGACCGTTGACTTTGACCGTTGACTAGCGTTGAGTTTGACCGTTGACCAGCAGCGTTGACTTTTTCCAGAGTTGACTTTTTGCAACCCAGGTGCTCCCTACCCAGTTTTTCGTGCTGATTTCATTTTTGTGGTCTGTTTTTGCAGTTGAGATTTCATTATGACTCAAAATGAAATTTCTAAGCCTCTTCATAGGCGATCCAATCAGAAGAATTATCATCTTATTTGTGCCTTTTGCAAGCATCGCGGTCACACTATTGATCAATGTAACATGCGTGCCGGCATTCTTCAGCGCTCTGCAGCCTTGACTGCCTCTGAGTCTGTACCATCATCCGATGCTGCATCTTTTGATCCTGTCTCATTGACTACACCTACTTACAGCATAGCAGATCTACAAGCCCTTTTCAGTCAGGTTCAAGCTTTGTCTTCCAGTGCATCCAATTCTGCTCTTTCTGTGACACCAGGTATCTCTTCTCACTGTGAGGATCCCCTGCATATCTATTTTGGAGACTACTAGCAATGTGAGGTTCCCCTGGATATCTATTTTGTTTGATACTAACTCATGATAATTTTGCTATTAACTCATGATAATTCTATATATAAAAAATATATATAAACAAAAAATAAATAAAAATCATGATAATATAGTGATTCTTGGCAAAATCACTTTATTTTTATGAAGACTTTGACTTACTGACTTAAGACAAACGCCAAAGATCAATACCCATCTTTCACGTAACCCTATTGCGATTGTTCTTCACTGTATTAAAGTCATCTAGACTTTTCTCAAAAAAAAGAAAAAAAAAGAAAAGGTCATCAAGACTTTGACTTGTTGACTATTTTTGTTTTGGGTTAAATAGACTCACGTTTATTTAAGTTGCACGTTGGGTTTCTAACGCTTAAAACGAGCAGTAATGGTCCTTAATGGTTCAAAATTTTGCACCATTGGTCTTTTTGATAGTCTCCGTTAACTTAGTGTATACGTGGTTACAAAATGATGACGTCCACAATTTTTAATTGACGTGAAATGTTTTTTTCATTGACATGGCATACCCATTTAAAAGTAACCCAACCCAATAAAAAAAATCCACCTGAATTAGAATTAACCTCACCCAAATCAAATCAACCCTAGAATTAAATTCTAATTTTATATGGGTATGCCATGTCATATCTTAGTTGTCAATGAAATAAAAATTATCCACATCATCATTTTGTTAGTCACGTATTCACCCAGCTAACGAAGACTAACCGAATAATCAATAGTGCATAATCTTGAAACATTAGGGACCATTTATGTATGTTTTAAACGTTAAGGACCAAACGTGTAACTTAGGTAAACCGTAAACGTTAGAAACCAATAGTGTATTTAACCCTTTTGTTTTTGTTTTTTTATTTTTCTTCGGTGACTTGTTTTCCAATGGCACTAGGGCCAAAAGGAAGGCTTGCGTGATAGTTGTTTTCCAATGTTTGCCATCAAAAAGTCTGGATAGTTGTTTTCCAATGGTATCAATTATCTTTCAGCTCATGCCAGTAAAAAGGAATAGGGCCACATTGGATGAGTGATTCTGTGCATGTGTTTATTATCTTACTCAACACCTTTAAAAGCACTCGCTTTTTGACTCACTGTTATTCAAAGACATGGAAGTTTCAACGTGTGTTTCTCTTGTCAGCATACTCATATTTATTGTTTCCATGTGTGCATGCACGTAACCACTTTATAATAAAAACTTCATTATTATAAATCTAAACATAATGGATGTGACTAATTTTTATTAGTAAAATTGACAAAAACTGTACCTAGAGGAATCAATTTCACCAATTTAAAAATCCTAGGTGGTTATATTGCAAAATGAAAACCCTAGTGGGTCAGTTTGCAAATGACTCAAACCTTAAGGGGTGATTATGCAATTTGACCTTTAAGATATAAAGCAAACATGTTTTTTTTTTTTTGGCATTTGGTGTTCTTTGTTCCGTTGGTTTTATGCCTGCATTTTTTTTTTTTCTTAACGCTCAAATTGAAATTGTGTTTTTCATGCACAACCGGTATTCAATTCGGTACAAGTACACTTCTATTTTGTCTCGCTTCAAATACCAAACCATTCCAAGCGAAAATATATTCTGCTCGGAATATTCACTCTTCGTATTTTTTTTTAAGTAGTAACCAAGATTCTGAAGCAAAAATTCCCTCTTCACTCTTTGTATTATAGCTTTTGAATAAATAAATAAATAAAAAAAATTCGTGCATCACACATCTTTCAACTAGTATTCCATAATTCTCTCTTCTCTATCTGTCTCTCTAATTTTCCCATGTAGCTTTTTTTCAGTCTTGGACTTTTCCACACAACCATACTGCTCCTTGCAATTAAAGCTGTAAAACCAGTGTAAAAGCACGCCCTTTTTGACTTCTGTTATTCAAAGACATAAAGTTTCAATGTGTGTTTCTTGTCGGCATGCTCGTGTTAATTGTTTCCATGTCATGTCTTCTCCTCCACAAGCATCCAAACTCCGAGAGATGGGGGTGGACTCCAACTCCCCAATCAAAAGAAAGAAGACGCTCAAACAATCCATGGGTCAAAGAATTAACACATCAAACATGCACAGCAGCACAGATTACACAAATTTCCATTGAACACTAAAAGAATAAGACCAAGGCGTAATTGATTTTTGATTAGTTACTCAAATGTTTAGTAGC
>BKZX01010325.1:0-15563 GCA_014362285.1 Fagus crenata
AATTCAAAGACAACCATGAGCTCGTAATTAGGTAACCATGGACTTTCAATATAATAATTAGGCAACCATGGACTTTCTAATAGTGAATATTCTATAGTGCCAATGTGCCATTACTTAATAAGGCAGGTTGATTAGTTTCAACAGATATATTGAAGTAATAACATTATTTAAAATAACAATATATATATATATATATATTAGTCGGTAAATTTTTTTAAAATACATTTATTATTATTATTGTGTTTATATAAAAAATATTATAGTATTAAACATTATATATATATATATATATATGTGTGTGTGAGGGGAAAAGTTGTGTAGGGATAAGAAGGCCTCTAGAGCTTCATTTACCAAAAAAGGAGAAGAGAGGCACGGATCCAATTTGTGCCTGGCCGGACCATTGGCACCGTGCCGTGCCGGACCTTTGAACAGATTCGGCGGATCTTTACATTTAATGCCCATCAAGTGGGTGGTTGAAGGCATTAATTATAATACGGCGAGGTGACCTGCCTAGTAATGACCCACGTGGGGGGAAGCACACAAAATCATAAATGCACTAAGGCAGACCATGCAAGCAAGGACGACCAGGCATCTTCATGTCCCATATAGGAATACCACACCCCTTTCAGGGGACAAAGTAATCATTCAAATGACAAGTAAGCTGTCATTTGAGAGGCTATAAAAGGGCAGAATCAGTGAGAACCAAGTATGTGAATACACACATAGAAAATTAAGAATTCACTATTCTATTGTTCTCCAATAATTCTTGACTGACTTTACCATCGAAGGGTGTTCAGTCCCCAAAGCTGGGGATCATCCCTTTTTATTTATTTCTTTCTGTGCAGGACCTGTCTTTCATTCAGAAGGTGATCTTAGCAACTACACCAGGAAAGGTCTTTCTTTAAATTGTTCATTCCTTTGAAATAAATTCCCGTTACAATTGGTGCCATCTGTAGGAAAGGCCGATCCAGGAAGAGGTTATAGACCCACTGGAAAGGATGGAAACAGTGGCTGTCTCAGAGAACGAACGAAGAGGTACCAGACTACCAACCTTCTGCCACAGGAGGATTCAGTCTGAACTACATATTCCTGGTGGACGGAAGGGGCGCAGAGAAGAGCGCTCCCGTGGAAGGACCAAGGGGAGGCAGCGCTCGCATTCCAGAGAGCCCTTTTTCCTCGGAGAAGCCAAGAAGAAGAGAAAAGTTGAGGAGCTCGAGAAGGAGCTTAAGCTCTTAAAAGGTGATAAGAAGAAAGGTGAGCAGCACCGGCAACGAAGGACTAGGAGTCACTCAGGTTCATGTGAAAGCTCGCACCGTATTCCTAGCCATAAGGAACACAACGGAAGATCAAACCAACACCAAAGGATCGTGTCCCCCAAGAGACGTAGACACCACCACTCTAGAGTGTCTCCCCCTCGGCACGACGAGCATAACCCTATATGGAGGCAACTCCAGCAAATATCGCTCTCCCCCTTTTCGGCCAAAATAGAGCAGGCGAAGCTCCCAACCAAGTTTACTTCACCCAATCTTACTGTTTACAATGGGAAGAGCGACTCAGTAGGGCACCTGAGCCACTATAGGCAAGCAATTGCCCTCTACAGCACCAATGATGCACTCATGTGCTGCATATTTCCCTCCAGCTTAGGAGAGGTCGGATTACGGTGGTTTGACTGACTGGAGCACGGGTTTATTCGCTCATGGAATGAGATGTCCAAAGCATTCACCGCAAGATTCATAACGAATACTCGGAAACCTAAGAAGATCAATACCCTGCTGGCCGTCACCATGAAAGCTGAAGAAACACTAAAATCATACTCTGCACGATACTGGGAGGTCTACAATGACATCGATGCATGCGATGAAGACATAGTGGTAAAGACATTTAGGTTCGGGTTGTATTAAGGCAGCAGACTCAGGCAATCTCTCACCAAGAGGCCCTCTGTTAACATGGCAGACCTCATGTCCCGCCTGGAGCAACATATCAGACTAGAAGATGACTCGAAGAGCTCGGCTAAAGTTGCAGAGGTGGCCCCACCTACGGATAAAAAGGTAGACCAACCCAAGCCAAGCCGGTCCAGGCAGTCCAGAAGCTCAGCAGATCCGCCTAGGGCCAGTTTGTGCCTGGCCGTATACACGATGTTCAAAGAGCCAATCTATCGACTCCTCCCCCTGATCAAGGATAAACCATACTTTGAGTGGCCCCCGAAGATGCCAGGTGATCCCGCCAAGAGAGAATCTAAGCCGTACTGTGGATACCACAAGGAGCGTGTGTCATAACCCTATTTTTACCCACGGGATTTTCTTGGGTGTCGGCACGCAAAACGAGACAGCCCGGACCGAGCCGGCCCGATCTGACGAAGGCCCGCCACACCAAATAACCTCAGAACATGGTCCGGGACACATCTCTCGGAATTTGGGGAGCTTTGACCAAGTTTGACCAAGGTTGACCAAGTGTTGACCAGGGCTTCACCAAGTCGTCCCTGATTCGACTAGGGTTCACCATGCCCAGAAACCCTCAAAATGTGGTCCGGGATACATTTCCCAGAGTTCGGAAAGCTTTGACCAAATTTGACCAAGTTTGACCAAGGTTGACCAAGTTTTCCCAAGGTTGACCTAGTTTGACCAAGGTTGACCGAGGTTTGACCAAGCCATTTCTGGCCCAACCAGGGCTCGTTATGCCCGAAAACCCTCGAAACGCGACCCGGGACACATTTCCCAGAGTTCGGAGAAATTTGACCAAGTTTGACCAAGGTTGACCAAGTTTGACCAAGGTTTGACCGGACCGTTGACCAGACCAAAAGCTGAATCGAACTGACCGCTCTTTGACCATTCTGAAGAACATGATGAGAGCTTCAATTCGGCACTTTAAGGGCAAAAAACGGACGAGAAACGAGGGAGTTATGGTCAAAACTGTGAAAAAACGGTCCAACACTTAGCCAAATTTTGCTAAGTGTTGTGGACAAAACAGCCTATTTGGGAGGCAACATTCGCACGTAGATTCTCTCCGACCCGCTGCAACTTGGTCCGCAAGCCGAGACCCTTAAGCAAGAGGTTTGCTTCAGCTACCACACGCAACTTTCGGATCGTCAAGAGCTCCTCCGGTCAAGCCGGAATCTCAGTCAGAAGATGACCTCTTGGCATAAGGAACATTCCAACGGCCTCTGTTCGCAAGATCATATCTTGCGAACCCAAGCTCGCCTCTATGCAAGGCCTGTACCGTTGAAAAGTAGGTAGCGCAAGCTTTCCGACAATACCAAGATCGTCGAAATCCGATATCAGGAGCTACGTCTACCACGCGCGTAAAAACAGGTCGACGAAATAAGGCTGTGTTGAAATTTCCGGAATTTCCCCACCGACGTTGCCACGCTTGCGCACAGAGTCTTCCTGACTCGCAACAAGTTGATCCGCAAGCCCGGGCACGTTGGAAAGAAGACACACTCATGCACGACATGGAACTCTCGGATCGCCAAGATTTTACCGGGTCTAGCCGGAATCACGATCGGAAAACTGTCCTCAAACGGACCAAAAACACCCCGGCGGCCCCTGTTCGTGGAACCATATCTCGCGAACCCAAGCTCGGATTCCCGCAAATCTGGAACCTTGCAAAATTAGGCAGCGCAAGCTTTCCAACGGTACCAGGAACGTCGAAATCCGACATCGGGAGCTAGGTCAAATACGCGCGCGAACTGGGACAAGATTTAAGAAAAAGCGCGTTGGGAGCAAAACGCATTTTTTCTCCTGGACAGCCGCCTTCGCGCGCAGAGTCTTTCCTACACGCTACAAGTTGACCCACGAGCCCGGGTGCGTTGGAAAGATAACGACTCCGGCTACGACGTGCAACTCTCGGTTCGCCGGTAGCATCCCCCGTTTGACCGGAATCTTCGTCGGAAAAACACACAAAAACAGCTCCAACACCCCGACTTCCGGGAGCCATAACTTTCTCGTCTGAACTCCGATTTGCGCAAACTTTATACCGTTGGAAAGTAGACGTCGAGAGATTTCCGACGATATGCTTCATGACCCATTTTGAGTACCAGAAGGCCTCCAAAACTGCCCTCGAAAATCGGGTCAAAAAAGGGTACGCGCGCAAAAACCGAGGAAGATTCAATGGGGGGCTAGCGTGGAGGATAAGGCTGCCACGTGACAGCTGTACGACTCGCGCTGGACCATACCGCGTGGCGTGTGATGGTCCCGCGCGAGGCGTGCACGGTTTTCTATAAAACCAGCCCCCCTCCCCTCACTTCAGCACACTTTTGGCTCGGGCATTAGGCACCTTGAGCGTTAGAATAGGCATAGATAGGGGGTTTTAGGGTCTTTAGAGGGGGTTTTGGGTAGTCTTAGAGTGAGAGACTCCTCTCTAGGTACTCCCTCTCTCTAAGCTCTTTCTCTCTCCTCTTCTCTCTCTTTTTTTTTTCTTAGTGGAAGTGACTAGTGATGATCCCTAAAATGGGAAAGGATGCACAAGGATCCACTTTAGTTTGTGATTATTAGTTTATTCATGTGCTATTTTATGCTTTCTTTGTTCATTTTAGTTCATTCTTGCTCTTTTAGTTCATTTATTGTCTTGATATTACTATATATGCTTTGAGTTATTTATTGCTATTATTTGTAGATCTAAATAGATTTATTGCTTTATTTACATTTACTATGTACTTATGAATATCATATTGTGATTATCCCCCTCCCCGTGTGTTTTAGTACGGCAAATATTGAGTAGCTTTGGCGGAGTGCGTAAGACCTCTTTGAGGCCGTAACAACCATGTTAGTCTACGAGGTATTTGACCCGAAAAATACACTTCCCATGTCTAAATAATGTCATTTATTGCTTTATTTACATTTACTACGTACTTGTGAATATTATATTGTGATTATCCCCCTTCCCACGTGTTTTAGTATGGCAAGTATTGAGTGGCTTTGGCGGAGTGCATAAGACCTCTATGAGGCCCTAACAACCATGTTAGCCCACGAGGTACTTGACCCGAAAAATACATCCCCATGTTTAAATTCCGTCATTTATCGCTTTATTTACATTTACTACGTACTTGTGAATATTATATTGTGAATATCCCCCATTTTTCCCTTTGTGATTTGGGCGTGATAATCCCGATTGGTCGTGGTGGACTATGTAAGACCTCAATGAGGCTTTAACCACCATGTAATTCCATAGGCATTGGACCCTTGAAAAATCTTTGTTTTAAGCTCATTTATCGCTTTATTTACATTTATTACGTACTTGTGAATATTATATTGTGATTATCCCCCTCCCCGTGTGTTTTAGTACGGCAAATATTGAGTAGCTTTGGCGGAGTGCGTAAGACCTCTATGAGGCCGTAACAACCATGTTAGTCTACGAGGTATTTGACCCGAAAAATACACTTCCCATGTCTAAATAATGTCATTTATCGCTTTATTTACATTTACTACGTTGTGAATATTATATTGTGAATATCCCCCATTTTTCCCTTTATGATTTAGGCGTGATAATCCCGATTGGTCGTGATGGACTATGTAAGACCTCAATGAGGCTTTAACCACCATGTAATTCCATAGGGTATTGGACCCACGAAAATCCCTTGTTTTAAACCCCGTTATTTTCGTCATTGTCCATTTTCTTCCATTTTTGATTTGGGCATGAAAATACCAAACGGTATTGGTGGTTTTAGGTAAATCTTTCAAATAGTACTAAAACCTCCATGTAAATCCATGAGGCGTTGGATCCATAAAATTTCCAATGCATTTTCAAAACGATTTTTCTCATTTAAGTCCTATTCGGCTTCGCGGGATTAGGTAAATCTTTCAAATAGTGCTAAACCCCCATGTAAGCCCGAAAAGACATTGAAACCCATTTTCAAAACGATTTTTCTCATTTAAGTCCAATTCGGCTTCGCGGGTTTAGGTAAATCTTTCAAATAGTACTAAACCCTCGTGTAAGCCCGAGAGGCATTGAATTCTCTTCCAAAATTGCCTTGTTTTCTTCATGTAAATCCTAAGGTGGTGTCAAGATTCAAATAAGTCTTTCAAATAGCATCGAATCCCGACCCCGCGAGGTCTTGACCCTTTCCCTAAAAATTGTCATAAATTACACCTTGTCATTTCAATTAAATGTTGTATTTATGTCATTTCACACTTACGATTAATGTGCACGCAAATACATCATGATCACCCCATATTATGTCATACTTGTGATTTATGTGCTGTGAATATGCCGTGATTGCTCGTTTGAACATTCTACTCGTTTTCATATTCTTTCTTGTAATTATGTGTTGTGAATATATCATGATTACTTGTTTGGTTGTTTATCGCTTTGATATAAAAATGCGATTAAAATACACTTTGCCATGAAAACTTTAAAAAGAGTAAACATGGTAATGTGGGCGTTAGAAACGAAATTGGTGCAATCCAAGGGCTACGGCTCGCCCTGGCTTTTGGACACCATGATATGAGTCCTTTACACGGGGGCGTGGCTGGTACGTGCTTTCGTGTAAGGGATTCTATACGTTCTAACTCCCATAGGATCATGGTCTAAAATTCCCCAAAGTGTGAATTAATTGTCCAAAACCCCGCCATTTGACGGACCGCTTTACTCTTGGAAATCAAGGGTAAAGAGATCCCGAATATGGTATCAAAAACATTAATTGTTTGTCCCGGCACTAGGTGTTAGGATTTCAAGTATATCCTACCACTGAAATGCCCGAAAACTTAAAAAATACGAAGATAAGGAATGGTGAAATAAAGAGTCTAATCAAAACCGAACGAAGTCACATTACGTTTGCCATTCTTGGTATATCGTATGACGGAAATCGGGACATTTGTACATAATTAAAACCAACAACTTAGGCTTAGCAAATAAAGGGAACACTAGAAAGGAGGTAACCGTTTTCTTAAACGGATGCCGTGGGGTGCCTAACACCTTCCCCACGCATAAGCAAACCCCCGAACCTATCTTTGGTTCAAGACCATTTAGTTTTAGATGTCTAAATAAGATAAAATCTATTAGACATAGGTGCCCAATCACACCTTAAATTTCCCATGGTTGGTGGCGACTCCAAATTTGTGCTCACACGCACACACATACACAGGTTCCCACACACACACAACTCATATCTTAAAACGGAAAAGAGATAGAGATCACACAGCACTCGCCAAATGGGGGTCGGTATCTAGGAAAAATATAAAATTTAAAATATATTTTAGATAAGGATTTTTCCGCCAGTGTCGACAGCGTGGGCACCTAACTGAGCAATGTCGGGCCTACAAAAGCCACCCTGAACACCTAGTAAAGAACGGGCATCTCAAACAGTATGTGGATGAGTCGAAGAGTCCCCACCAGCATATTGAAGCACCAAGAACCACGGTGAAGCTCCCATAGGGATCATTAATGTAATTCACTACAGGACAACTAGCCACAACTAAATAGCAAAAATGAGGAAAGCAATGCATCTACAAGAGATATTCCAGATTGAGGACTCGGCCCGATTGGCTCCAATTCCTTTAAAGAAAGAGTCAGTAGAACAAATCGTTTTCACAAATCAAGATTTGGAAGGGGTGCAGCTCCCTCACTCAAATGCTTTGGTGATAACTTTACGAATCGAGGAGTTCGATGTCAAAAGAATTCTCATAGATCCTGGCAGTTCTGCTGAGATTATGTACGAGCCCTGTTTAGAAGGTTGGGCCTCGGGAAGAAGGACTTGAGCTGCGCTGAAGGACCGCTTAGTGGTTTCTCCGGAGAGACAGTAGTTCCATCTAGAAAGGTAACGATTAATGTTAAAGGTGGAACGGTCTCATCCTCAACTGAGTTCTTCCTTCTGAATGCATTCTCTCCTTATAATGCGATCCTAGGAAGACCATGGCTGCACCAGATGGGCGCAGTGCCCTCCATACTCTATCAACGTCTGAGGTTCCCAACACCACAGGGAGTCATGGAAATTATGGGGGACCAACTGGTGGCCAAGCAGTGCTTGGTGGCAGCAGTTAAACAGAAGACCCAACTACCTTTAGAGCTGAAGGAAAGCCCCGAGAGGGGCAAATAGCAATTACAGAATTTGGAGGACCGCGAAGAACGCCTCCCTCAAGAGAAATGCGCGGAGAAGCTCGTACCAGTATCAATAGTTGAGGGGGAAGCTCAGAGGCATTTCTTAATAGGCGACTCTCTCTTCGAGGAGCACAAGTCACAATTGCTGGCTCTACTCAAGGAGTACCAAGACGTCTTCGCATGGACTCCATACGAGGCACCCGGTGTGGATTCGGAATTTGTCTGCCATGAACTGAACGTCTCGTCTGAGTATAGGCCAGTAGTCCAGAAAGCAAGAAGGATGGCTCCGCAGCATGCTGAGGCCGTGCGAGAAGAGGTGGACAGGCTCCTGAAGATTGGAGCGGTCTGAGAAGTTCTATATCCACAGTGGCTATCCAACACTATTGTCGTGAAGAAGAAAAATGGGAAATGGAGAGTCTGTGTGGATTTCATCGATCTAAACAGAGCCTGTCCAAAAGATCCTTTCCCACTACCAAAGATAGATCAGCTGGTAGACTCAACGGCCGGTCATGAAAGAATGAGCTTCTTGGACGCCTTTCAAGGGTACCATCAGATCGCCCTGAGGAGAGAGGACCAGGAGAAAACTGTATTCATCACACCAAGATGGGTATTCTGTTATAAGGTGATGCCATTTGGTCTAAAAAATGTCGGGGCCACTTACCAAAGAATGGTAACCAAGATGTTCTCGGAGCTTCTTAGAAAAACCGTTGAACTATATATTGACAATATGGTTGTTAAAAGTGTCAAAAACTCTGACCATATGGAAGATTTGAGGCAAGTGCTAGATATACTCAGAAAGCACAACTTGAAGCTCAACGCTGCAAAGCGCGCATTTGGGGTAGGCTCGGGTAAGTTTTTAGGCTTTATGGTAACCCAGCGCGGCATAGAGGCAAACCCAAATCAGATAGCCGCTATCCAGGGGCTACAGCCTCCTAAAAATGTCAGAGAAGTACAAAGGCTGACAGGCATGGCTGCCGCGCTCAACCGGTTTATCTCCAAGTCAGCTGAGAAGTACCGATCGTTCTTTGACCTAATCAAAAAGGGGAAAAATTTTGCATGGAGTGAAGAGTCCGATCAAGCTTTTGAGCAGCTAAAGAAGTACTTGTCAGCACCACCGTTGCTTTCCTCACCCAAAGAGGGAGAACCGCTTTACATCTATCTCGCAGCCACAAATAAAGCGGTCAACGCGGTAATCATACGAGACGACGTTGGAGTGCAAAAACCAGTCTACTATACTAGCAAAACCATGAACAGGCCAGAGACGAGATATTTGCCATTAGAGAAATCGGCCCTCGCACTGTTCATAACGGCAAAGAAGCTCCCGCACTACTTTCAAGCCCACACCATGATCGTACTTACCTCCTTACCATTGAAAGCCTTATTTAGGAGTTCGGACTTCAGCAGCCAAATATCTAAGTAGGGGGCCCAGTTGGGGGCATATGATGTGCAGTATAAACCTAAAACGGCCATCAAAGGGCAGGTACTGGCTGACTTCGTGGCCGAATTTACGCTAGAGAACAGCAATACGCCCACCGAGGAAGAACACATCAGTGGCGTTGAGCGGACCCAGGAGGAACAAGGTTGGGCATTATATGTTGATGGCGCGGCTAATTCCAGGGGCTCCGGCCTGGGAATAGTCCTAATATCGCCAGAGGGAGGACTATTAGAGCAGGCGGTCAGACTAAGCTTCGGCGCCTCGAATAATGAAGCCGAGTATGAAGCACTTTTGCATGGCCTCAGAGCCACCAGAAGGCTTGGTGCTGATTCCCTTACCATTCACTATGACTCCCAACTGATAGTCAATCAATTGATCGGAGAGTGCACGGCGAAAGACGAGAGGATGATAGTTTATCTGGAGTTAGCTAAGAACCTCTTAAAAGGCTTCCGTAAGTTTACAATTGAAAGGGTGGGCCGAGAACACAACGGGCATGCCGACTCATTGGCCGGACTGACATCTTTTGTGGCGCTAGACTTCAGAAGGACCATAACAGTGGAGGTGCAAGACTTCCCCAACATTGCAGAGAAAGGCAAGGGGAGCATATGTCAAGTTGAGACGAGACCCAGCTGGATGGACCCTATATTGAATTACTTGTCAAAAGACATTACCTGCGGACCAGAAAGAAGCGGCAAAGGTTCGCAAGACAGCAACGAGGTACTTGGTCTCATGAGAGGGAAAGCTGTACAAAAAGTCTTACACGGGACCTTACCTCCTCTGTGTGCATCCAGACATAGTCCAGAACTTGCTGTACGAAATTCATGAGGGTGTGTGCGGCGGCCATACTGGAGGATGCTTGTTGGCCCATAAGGTGATCGGTCAAGGCTACTGGTGGCCATATATGCAGAAGGACGCGGTCCAATATGTCCAGCGTTGCGAGAAGTGCCAAATATTTGCCCCGGCGATACACAAACCCACATCTCAACTCAACCTTATATCCAATCCATGGTCGTTCGCTTAATGGGGGCTAGACTTGGTTGGGCCGCTACCTCGGGTAACAGGAAATAGGCAATGGCTGATTGTGGCAACCGACTATTTCATGAAGTGGGTTGAAGCGGAGCCCCTCGCGTGAATCACAGACTCCAAATCAAGAAAATTCGTCTGGAGGAACATAATAACTCGCTTCGGTATCCCAAGATGCCTCATCTCGGACAATGGCACACAGTTTGACAATGGACCATTCAGAAAATTCTGCTTAGAGTTCGGAATCAGAAATCATTTCTCCAACCCTGCTTACCCACAGGGAAACGGACAGGCAGAGTCTTCTAATAAAATAATCCTTAACGGGATTAAGAAAAGGCTAGAACAAGCTAAGGGGCGATGGGTGGAGGAGCTGCCCAGCGTACTATGGACATTCAAAACGACGCTCCAAAATTCAACAGGGGAAACCCTGTTCTCTCTTACTTATGGGGTGGAAGCCGTGATTCCACTTGAGGTGGGTCTCCCTACCTTACGCTCACAAGAGTTTGATCAAGAGGACAATGAGCTTATGCTAGCCAAAGATTTGGACCTGGCTTAAAAGCGTAGGGACTTTGACATGATTAGGCTAGCATCTTATCAGGGTAACTTGAAAAAGAAGTATGGCAGAAATGTACACAAACGAATCCTCACACCGGGGGACTTGGTGTTACGGAAAGTGACAAGAAGCAGGAAGGACCCCACTCAGGGCAAGCTAGGAGCAAGTTGGGAAGGACCCTACCAAATCATTTCAAAGGCTGGACTAGGGCCATTCAACCTTGAAGGGATGGACGGCAAACCCCTCAAACGGCCTTGGAATATAAGCAATCTGAAAAAGTTTTACTAGTAGGATTGTGTAAAGGGCTGTACCAATTAAAGAAGCAAAGTGGCCTTCTCACTATTTTTTGAAATGCAAGGACTTTTGTCACATATGGTGCTTGGATATCAATCAACCGAACGGCATTAAACCTCGGTCGTGCCAAGTACTTTATCAAACTTCTGCCTGTAAACTCTTTATGGTGTGGCAGAACGGCACTAAAACCCTGGCAGTGCTAGATACCTAAAATCTTCTGCCTGTAAACCCTATATGGTGTGGCAGAACGGCACTAAAACCCTAGCCATGTGGCAGAACGGCACTAAAACCCTGGCCATGCCAGGTACCTAAAATCTTCTACCTGTAAACCCTTTATGGTGTGGCAGAATGACATTAAAACTCTGGCCATGCCAGGTACTTAAAATCTTATGCCTGTAAACCCTTTATGGTGTGGTAGAACGGCACTAAAACCCTTGCCATGCCAGGTACCTAAAATCTTCTGCCTGTAAACCCTTTATGGTGTGGCAGAACGACACTAAAACCCTGGCCATGCCAGGTACCTAAAATCTTCTGTCTGTAAAAGCCTATATGGTATGTCAAAATGGCATTAAACCTTGGCCGTGCCAGGTACTTCATTAAATTTCTGCATATAAACCATATATGGTATGTCAGAACGGCATTATACCTTGACCGTGCCAAGTAATTCATTAAATTTCTGCTTATAAACCCTATATGGTATGTCAGAACGGCATTAAACTTTGGCCATGCCAAGTGCTTTATCGATTTTCTGCCTATAAATGCCTCACTTGATGTGGCAGAGCGGCATCGAAACTATGCCGTGCCAATACTTAGCAAAAATTTCCCCTGCATATGGAAACCAGGTCTATCAGGGCGTCATTCATTCGTGGAGCAGCTTAGATTCCAAGCCGTCCAAAGCATTAATGCAGCACTCACTAAGATAAGTAAACATTAGACTGTCGTTTTTCAATATGACACGAATCATTCATCACATCATTCAAAAGGCACGAGTGAAATCACACAAGTGTTCCATTCAAAAAAAGGAATAGTTAAACAAAATATTCAAGTGTTTAAAACAACTTACAAAAATACAAAAGAATTATTACAAGTCATTAAAGCCGACATCCCCAAGAGCTGCGCTCCTTCCTTTAGGAGCCGTGATAGGAGCGTCAGGTAGATGACCAGCATCAGCTGGCTCCGCCGCCTCAACGGAGTTCACCTCTTCGTCCTTTAAATCCACCATGACCGCGCCAAGCTGAGGAGGAGGAGAATTGAGAACCACATGAGGGGGAGGTGGTGGACGAGCACTAGGAAAAGGTAACTTAGGCGGCTCTGGAGTCAGTGTAGTCTGCCCTGAGTTCAAAAGAGCAACAGCGTCATGCCAGGCGTTCGTATAAAATTCATTGCAGACTTTGGCAGCTGAAGACGCATCTCCTCTTGAGCCTCCTTGCTCCCGCTCTCATACACCGTCCTCTTGGCCTGCTCAAACTCCGACTCTAAAGCCCAGATCCTATCCTCAGCCTTTATGAGCGAGTCTAGTGTGGCCTGAAGAAACTCCTCAGCCTCCGCCCTCTTTACATCAGCCAGTTTTTTGGCCTCTGTTGCCGCTTTCTTCGCGTCCTGATACTTGGTTGCTAGGACATTGGCATAGGCGAGGTGATCTTTGTTAGCCCGGAACTGGTCCTCCAGCTCCAAAGAAGCTTGGACCCCCTGCAGAATGACAAAGATGTTAGCCAAGACAAGAGATACAAAGACTTGCAAAAACAAATAATTTTTTTTTTTTGCTTACCATGAGAAGACCCCTCCTCAAATTGTTGATGAGCTCGTCATCAGTTGCCTTTTACCACTCCCGCATGCCAAGTGGGAGACGGACCGCCTGACTTAGGGCGCTGGCCACTGAAGCACTGCGCCCATCGCCAACGGGGATAATGCAGTCCGCCTCCGTTACAACATCCCCTCCTCTATACTCCATACGGGGAGCCCAGAGGGATACGGATCCTTCCCCTTGTGTCTGGATGCCAAATCGAAGCAGCATCCTAGAACGGACCACATTACCTAGGTGGGTAAAATGTTGGTTCGCCCTGGGCGCTTCAGGAGCCAGCGAATTGGGCAGTGTAGTTGGTGCCAGGCGGCTCGGACCGACCAAGCTTTCAGTCCTGTCCCTTTTCCTCTGCATTGGTTGCGAAGAGGATGGCATATTCTTGAAGTGCCCTCTTCACGCCGGACGGGAAGCAAGTTCCTAAGATTGATCCCAGACATGTCCGACGTGTCAACGTCCAGCATGTCCCGGATGTTAATTGCAGGCAAGGGTTGTTTGCTGGATCTATTTGTGCTTCTTCAATATTTGGCACCAATCTGCAGGCCAGGTAGGAGTGTGTGCATGCCACGTAATGGAGCAGCAAAGGAGCGGAGCGCGACTGTCCAAAATCGTCCGTGCAGAGCTCGCTTTCCTAGACCTGGCGCAAGCTGTTGATTTTTATCAGATTTTTGCGAGGTTTTCTTCTTTTGGGATCTGCACAAAGCAAAAGAACGGGTCAGCACCAAATCATCCAATGTTCGTACTAAAAAATACAAGTAGGCAAAATCAAACCTGGAACCCCTTCTCTTGTGGGGCATTTGCGTCCAGGCAAATACGACTCTCCGGACACTATAAGAAAATCTTCGTCAAAACCACGATTGGTGTCTGACAAGCCGTTCACCAAGGTGAAGTTGACGTCTCTAGGATGAAGTGAGTAGGCTTCGGTTTTTGTGTTGTAATGTAGGACATAAGTCCGGACTATGTCGTACGTACTCAATTCTAGTCCTAGCCTCCTATTCAGTTCAACGGTGCCCATCACTATCCTAAAGACGTTTGGGTTGACCTGACTGGGAGATAGACTGAAATAGTTAAGAAAGTCGGCAAGGAGGGGGTCCATAGGAAATCGAACCCCCCTTTCCACGACTACCACCATTGGGATAAGAAGGTCCCCTGTGGCCGGATTTAGTGCGTCGGACCAATGGACGTATCTCAGTCCCACATTATCGGGGACCTCGTATAAATGGCGAAACACGACCATAGCCTCAGGCGTGTTCGTGTAACGGCCCAACTTGCCGATGTTTTCGTTGTCTTTCCTCTTACCCATTGTTTAAACCAAACCCCTAAAGAGAGAAATGAAAACAAATGGAGATATGGGAGGGATGACTTACAGGCGAGGACAAAGACGATATAAGGGCTCCGGGAAGATGAGACAGACGAGAGGGTCGGGGGCGCAAGAGGATTGAGCAAATGAAAGGCAAGCAGAGTTGTTAGAATGAGGGAGGCGCTATTTATAATGTTTAAAAAAGAGGCATGTGGGAAAAGCTACATTAATGGATCCCATGATGACCTCGTAAAAAGTGCGTCAGTCAAGTACAGGCATGACGTCACAATAATAGCGCATAGCGCCCAAGAGTCATGATTGCAAAAAAACACAGAACGCGAGGCATCACACAAATCAGAACAATTGGCACGTCTGGCAGGAACTGGTCCGGACAATCACAGTCCGTTCCACACTAGTGTTGCACTGTGAAAGACGGACTGAGGGGCTATTGTGAGGGGAAAAGTTGTGTAGGGACCAGAAGGCCTCTAGAGTGTCATTTTCCAAAGAAGGAGAAGAAAGGCACGGATCCAATTTGTGCCTGGCCGGACCATCGGCACTGTGCTGTGCCGGACCTCTGAACAGATTCGGCGGATCTCTACATTTAATGCCCATAAGGTGGGTGGTTGAAGGCATTAATTACAATACGGTGAGGTGACCTGCCTGGTAATGACCCACGTGGGGGGAAGCACACAAAATTATAAATGTACCAGGATAGACCACGCAAGCAAGGACGGCTAGGCATCTTCATGTCCCATCCAGGGATACCACACTCCTTTCAGGGGACAAAGTAATCATTCAAATGACAGGTAAGCTGTCATTTGAGAGGCTATAAAAGGCCAGAATCAGTGAGAACCAGGTATGCGAATACACACACAGAAAATTAAGAACTCACTATTCTATTGTTCTCCAACAATCCTTGGCTGACTTTACCATCGGAGGGTGATTAGTCCCCAAAGCTGGGGATCATCCCTTTTTATTTGCTCCTTTCTGTGCAGGACCTGTCTTTCATTCAGAAGGTGATCTTAGCAACCACATCAGGAAAGGTCTTTCTTTAAACTGTTCATTCCTTTGAAATAAATTCCCGTTACAATATATATATATATATATATATATGAAACAATATATTATT
>BKZX01010326.1:0-13557 GCA_014362285.1 Fagus crenata
TACATGTTTTTCAAGGAATAATCCTCCCCCTTTCTCACCAAACTCTCTTAAGTCTTCATTAGTTTGTTTAAGTTCATTTTATTTTGTTCTTGTTGATTCTCTAGATTTTCACAATTGCTATCTGCTGTAGTTCTTTGTTGACAAAAAGCTATCACAGCAGATCTATAGTTCTCTTGACAAAAAAGGCTAGCATAACAGCAGATCAAGAAGAAGTGCACCATCAGCCATCAGGCAAATTTGCGGGCCTGGTTTGGAGTTTTGGGCTCAACAACCCATTAATACAAGTTCAACCCATCTTCAACCAATCACAAAGCGACATCTGGCACCTGGTGATTTTTGAGCATCCATATTTTGGCGACTCCACTGGGGAGTTGAGCAGCACTCTTCTCTATGAATTAGATCTACAGTAATGACACCCAAGTCCAAGAATATAAGACAAAACTCAGTCGTGAATTCACGCATTGGTCCAGAATCTAACGGATATGGTCAGACCGTGAGAAGAGTACGGTGGAAGAAATATGGAAGGGGAAGAAAACAAACGAAAGAAACAACCAAGAAAGATTTCTTTTAAAGAACCGCCTCCTTTGCCTTTACTGTGGAGGAAATGATGGTCATTTCTGGCAAATGGGTTAACAACGACGTGATCAAGCTTACAAAAGTCAATAAACAGCCTACGAGAGAAGACAAGGAGGATCTCGAGTTTTGTCGTTACCATAGATATGTGCATCATCCTACGGCAGACCGTCGATTGAACTTTATTGCTCTCTTTAGAGTAGCTGAGGGTTCACAAAACCCCTTTCCCAAATCACAAGAAAGATAAGAATAAAGCTAGTGTTCCTGTAATCATCCATGAGAATGCCAATGATATGGAATTGGACGAGTCTGTTGTGGCCAATTCCACCTTAGCACCAACATTTGACAGAACTCTGCAAAGGAGTCCAAAATTCAATGTGTACGGGTCCAATACTTGATAGACGCACTTTTTATTGCTTATGAAGATACGTGGGGCCCAATTTCAAGCAGCAAGAGGGTCCCACACCTAAGGAGGGTAGTCTGCAACCCTCATGTTGTTTGATACAAAAGAATGAAGACTATGCTGAACCAGCGGCAGACTTAGAAAGGTCTACGAGAGGAAAATTTAAGAGTCTGCGGAAGCAGATCCAAATATAGCTACCAAGGAAGATCTCGAGGTAATTAATTTAATTATCTATTGTGGAAAGAAATAATTTAATTGGTCTACTAAAAGAATACCAAAATGTTTTTGGCTTAATTATATGATAAAATGCCTATGATAGACTCGAGACTTGTAGCTTATTCTTTGAATGTGGAGCATAGTACTATACATGTGGTAGAACCTATGAGAACATTTCATACAGAGGTTGAAACTCAAATACCTAAGAAGATAATGAGGAATATGAATAGCCCATATACTATATCATGTCAATCGTGCACTTAGAGATGCTAAAACTAGATACTTGGGGGTTGAACAATCATGCTTAGCTTTGGTTTATGCTTCATACTGTCTGCGGCACCATTTCACAACTCACAAGATTCAGCTGATGACCAAGTCCAACCAAGGGTCTACCATACCGACCAGTCCTCTATGACTTTTACAACTGTCACAGCATGAGATAATTACTGAAGCTCCATCAAAAAATTAAAATCCAAGCCATAGCAGACTTCCTGGCTCAATTTCCCGGAGAAGATACTTCATCAAGCTTACATGAAGTACCAGGAGAAGTGGGGGAAGCACTCTTGGCAGATATGGCAGACTCAACTTGAACTTTGGCATTTGACGGCTCTTCTACCTTCATTTCAAGTGCGGCTAGTGTTGCACTCAATAAGGAAGATGGAGAGACTATAGCTAAGTCTTTCAAGCTCGATTCTCTATGCTCCAGCAGCGTCTCAAAATATGAAACTTATTAATCGGGTTGGCAGTAGCTCATGAGGCAGGAATAAAACATTTGAAGGTAGTTGAAGACTTTAACCTTATAATCTGCCAAGCCAAAAGAGAATTCTCACTCAAGAAGCCATCCTTGGCACCATACCGTGCTTTGATTCAACATTCACTTTTTGAAATCACTTATGACCCTAAAAAAGTGAGAATCAATATGCGAACGCACTCACAACCATTGGTTCTCAAGTTTCTTTTGAGGGACCAAAGGCAAATGTTACAATCAATAAAAAGAGTGCGCCCATCATTGATGTGCTGAAGAAAGTATTTGAAGAACAACATCTTGACTATGAACACTGAAGGATACCTTTGAAAATCAAGCTTATGTCGCCTAAAGGTGTGCCAAATTTGAAGGAACTGAAGGATTATGTATTAATCACTAGGGATCTCTACCGCAGATTACCGAGAGGTATTTTAGCAATATAAGTCTTCAATAGGCAGCAAAGAAACTTGAGGAAGCCCACAAGAAGTCTTGTGAATTTAGGGGTGGGATAAGCCTCTACCGCAGACTTCAGCGCTTAGGCTATTTTTGGCCCAATACGAGTAAGGAAACGACAGATCTACAGAATTAATACTTAACTTGTCATCATCAGCATGATTGTGAACAAGTTCATGCCATGTTCATTTCTAATGATTGGCACATTCCATTCCTGGAGTACCTCATTGAAGGAATTTTATCGCAGACTGATAGAACAACGAGCCATCTTAAGAAATTGTCTACCATATATTTTATGGAAGAGGGTCTACTGTTTCCAAAAAAGCTTTAGCAATTACTGCTGGCCTTTGGTTACTATTGGCCAACTATGAATGAGGACACGGCAGACTTCGCCAAATTATGCCCTACTTGTCAAGTTCAAGCTAATCTGATCCACACACACCCGATTAGTCTACAAAACATGGCCACACCATGAACTTTGTACACTTGGGGGCTAGACCTTAGTGGTCCCGTTAATCCACCATCCGGCAGAGACATTTGGATCCTAGAACCTACTGATTACTTCTCAAAGTGGGTTGAGGTCATCCCATTTCGCAAAGCTACTGGTACAGTTGTGGCCAATTTCATCCACAAACATATCATCACAAGGTTTAGAGCATTATTAAATCAAGTATTGTTGTTCTATACATTACCATTCTCAAGGAAATGGGCAAGCGGAAAGCACCAATCACATGTTGCGTATTTTGATCAAGACAACATCACAACTATCAAGGACTTCAACCATGTCCTTCATGTTTGCCATATAAGCATCCTCAAATTGAATTTTGGGCATAAGTTCCTTCTATGATGGGAATCGCAGCTCCAATAAAAAATGCTTCCATATGGCAGACCAAAATCATCCACAATTGAAATCTCTTTTGAAATGGAAACATCCACAACAATATTATTATATCTGCAGACAGGCGAGATGCTTCCCAATAGACTTCAACCAGCAAGAGCTTTAGCAGCAGATGTTGAATCCTTTGCAAAACAACAACGCAATGTGTCACGTTGGGAGATGTGGCAGACTTGCTCAAAAATGAAAGGGAAGAGGAATCTGGACACTTCGCGAGAAGGCCTCTATATCCCACTAAGTTATTCACAAGTACTTTACTTGGAAAGAACTATTGAACTGTGGTATTTTCATGTGGAGGAAAAGTTTACTTTTCTTAGTCTTTATAATGCAAAACAAGAACAATGGCGTAGATCTGCTGCTGTACATTCAGATCTGCTGCTGCTATACATTCAGATTTGTTGTAGTACATCCATCGCTTCCGCGGTATAATCCTAGACTATCATGTCAAATATGAGGAATGTGAGCCAGCAAAATTTTGCATATATAATATGCCAGCTAAGAATCGTGCTCACCGCAAGAATGCAAACGTCATTAAGTTTGTTCAACTCTTCCAAAAGGCGCAAAATATGGCCCTTTCAATTTAGCCTTATTCCAAGAAAGCCTAAAGAGACGAAGAATGCACCACAAGTACTCACCATGTGAGAAACCTACCAGTGGTAGCAAACACAAGAAAAATCTCAAGTCCTGCCACCACAGATCTATTCATCATGCTACCGCAGACTACAAATTACTCTTAGGAGTTCCACCGTAGAATCTCACATGGGAGCTTCGTGGTGGGACTAACACAACTAGTAGCCTTTGCTACAACATCCAAGTAGCATCTGCTGCAAACATCATTCCCCAAGCCGGAATCTCATCCACGGTGGGAATAACATTATTTAGTAGTCTGCTACAACATCCAAGTAGCTTATGCTGCAACATTATTCCCCAAGCTAAAATCTCATATGCGGTGAGAATAACAAAATTAGCAGTGCTTGCTACAACATCCAAGTAGCTTATACTGCAAAAACATTATTCCCCGAGCCAGAGTCTTATCTGCGGTGGGAACACAAAATCAGTACCATCTGCTGCAACTTCACTTGCAACATTTACAACATCATTCTCCAAGCCGGAATTTCATCTGCGATAGGAATAGCAAAATTAGTAGCATTTGCTATAACATTCAAATAGCTTATGGTGTAATAACATCATTCCCTAAGCTGGAATCTCATCCGCGGTGGGAATAACGAATTATTAGCAGTTTGTTATAACATCCAAGTAGCTTCTGCTACAACATCATTCCCCAAGCCAGAATTTCATCCGCGGTGGGAATAACAAAAATTTAGCAGTCTACTATAACATCCAAGTAGCTTCTGCTACAACAACATTATCCTTAAGCCAGAATTTCTTCTGCGGTGGGAATAACAAAATTAGCAGCATATGCTACAACATCCAAGTAGCTTCTGCCACAGCAACATCATTCCCTAAGCAGAATCTCTTCCGCAGTGGGAACATCATCTTAAGCCGAAATCTCTTTCGCAATGGAAATAATACATCATTTATATATGTTGTAACATCATCATCAACATCTGCCATAACTTTTGCAACAATAGCATCTGCTGCAACACCAGCATCTGCTACAACATCATCCAAATCTCTTTCGCAATGAACCAACATCAATTTACTGCTACACTTTCAAAGTGTAAACTTATTTAGTAGCATCAATCTTTTGTTGCAACACCTTTAATAGAATATGCAACAACATCAGCAACATGCAAAGACATCATCAACAATATCTGCTGTAACAGAATATGAGTTTCTTCCATCAAAGAAGAAACACTCTCTACAATTTACCAACACTCCCTTATATCCAAGGGGCTATCAAAATAGGAAGTGCAACTGAAATTTCTGAAATACTCTTCCTAATGAAAGTAGACACTAAACTATCACAGCGAACTTCAACGACAGTTCTCATGACATATGTCACATGTGCCAAATTCAAGTCAGGCACCTCTAAAGCAATCTTAGTAGAGTCACTATCTTTAAGAAACTCACTTTGAGCATACTCAACTTCATCTTCGAAGTCTGCGGTAATATCACAAGCATCATCTGTTGCAACTTCATCATCAAAGTCTGCTGTAATATCATCAATAGATTCTACAGTAACTTTATCAACAATGCGTTTGATTTGCAGCAATCAAAATGAAATCATTTTCCTACATAAAGAGGTTTGTACCTATACTAGCATCTCTAACTTATGCCTTTACTATACTTTTGAAGAAATAAGTATCTTTTTATTGGTCTACTGAATTCCAATACAACAAATCATGCCTAAGCTGCCCACTATATTTACACCAATACTTGGAAAAGCCTTTATGGTTTTTATTTGGTTTCAAACAATCAAGCAACAAGAGCCTTTCTAACTCAAGAAGGCAACAATGGGGTTGAATAACCCATTTAATATGTCAACCATACATTCAAAGATGCCAAAACTTGCTACTTGGGGGCTAAATGACCATGTCTAGCATCGATTTATGTCGTTCAATGGCTCTAGAACTATTTCTGGGTTCATCAAGTCTATATGATGATAAGATCTCATCTGATCAGTAGTCTGCTGCAATGTCTCATTCATTCTGGTAGACTTGCACAATGTCTGCTATAGTCATCGGAAAATGAGATTATCTTCAAATCTCCAAAATTAGTAAAGAGTTTGGCCATAACCAATCTCTTTATTCAATTTCCTTGAGAGACCTACTGTTCCATTTTAGACAAGTGTCAAGTAAGTGAAATACTCTTGGCAGACTTGACAAATTTAATTCGGATTTTGAACTTTGGTTTGCTGTTGCATTAAGCGAGGCAAGAATTATGCTCTGCAATGTTTGAGCAATACCGCAGAATATGAAGCACACCTCACCGGTCTAGCTATCACGCATGTGATTAACACAATGCATTTGAAGATTGAGGATGCACAAAGACATGAAGACCGCTATGCAAGAGGTCTTAAAACCTTGTGTTCTCAAGTCATCAATAAAAAAAAAATAGATGCACCCATTATTGATTTGCTAAGAAAAGAGTTTAAAGAACTCTCATCCTATCACAAAGATTGAAGAACACCATTGAAAGCTAAACTTATATCTCCTGAAGGTACGGCGGACTTAAAAGAACTTAAAGATTATGTCTTAATATCTTAAGATCCTTATGGCAAACCACTAAGGGATTCTGGGCAAAGTGTATAAGTATTCAAATAAGTTGCTGAAAGTACGTGAGTGTACTTGCAAAAGTCAGCAGAAGAACATGTCTCTACTGTAGAACTCAGCTGCTATGCTACTTTTAGCCCAACATAAGCAGAGAAGCAGCAGACTTCCAAAGCTAATGTCCAATTTTCAGCACCAACATGATCTTAACGAAAATCCACAACTTTTGCCTCCACCAACTGGCAAATCCCTTCTTTACAGCATCATGTTGCAAACTCACAATGAGACTCTACCAACAACTCTCACCACTTGGTTATTATTGACAACTATGAGGAGGGCAGACCACTTCAAGGTGTGCCACACTTTTTACAAGTACAAGCCAACTTGATCCACACATCTAGAAAATCTCCAAAAACATGGCTACCTTATAGTCTCTTCATACATGAGGGCTAGGTCTTGTTAATTTCAACAATTCATTATTCATTGGCTTGCCAAAAGCTACTGCTGAATCAAGCTGCTGAGTCTTACCGTAGATCAGTGATTGCGTTGCTACAAAATCAGTGAACAATTTTATCGCATATCAGTTAACAACATTACTGCAGAATCAGGTAACGACGTTATCGCAGAATCTATTAGCATCCTTATTTTGGTCTGCTTGAAGCAAAGCTGTCAAAAGCTTGGAGATTAGCCAACCTATTATTACAATAATTCTTATCCATACTTAGTTCATGAATTTTGTTTATGACGAACTCTAAAACCCACTTGAAAAGTCCTCCTATTTGATTAAGCTCATAATTACTACCACAACACCTCTTTCTTCACTTGATCACACTTTCTTTCATGAATAAGCATTGTTGTTAAAATATTTCTTTAATCACGCAACCCTATAGTTCTTCATCCCATATATGTTATGAACTATCTTCACCTTTACATCAATCCAAATTGTGGTTCTTATGCCCAATGACTCATGGATAATTGTGTTCCATACTTATGAACAATTACTCATGCATTCATATTGCTTACGGATTCAAGTTGAACTCTAACTTGACATTTCGAACTACTATTGGATGCAATCTTGCATTACTTTCATTGGCTTTCTCAATACACTACTATTAAAGTTTTCTTATCGCTAAATAAGCCAATATCAAGATTTGTTTGCTGCTAAGTGAGCTTTCAAAAAAAAAAAAAAAATCTTTTTTGAAGAGTCTGCCATAAGAGCAGAAGTTGAATCAGCAGCAAAAATGTCATTCTTGGCTTGCTCTATCATCAGCACATCCCTTACTGACCTTGTGAGCACTCATGGGGATTAAAGTTGTACATGAATTTCTCAAAACTACAATTCGATGAGTTATTTTCATTGTAGAGATTTCTCATTGATTTTAAAGTTCCAAGACAAATGCAACTTATATTCAGCAATGCAGCAACTCTTACGGTAGACTATTGAATGCAATCCAAAGGTATTCACTTGTAATATGAGGAGTCAAACTACCATGAGAAGATTATTGCAATCATAAAACAAATACATATCAAAAGAAAGCGCTTGAGGGCTTTTATCATTTGAAGATCCATCAGCACGCATGCCTTTTTCTTACCAGAAATGGTCTGCCGTAGAAACTACATACCGCAAACACAACAATGGAATTTTCTCTATATTACTTCACCAAATCAGCCACACGACTCATGCTAGTATCAATGCACAAGATGAGATTGCCTTTTCAACTCTATCTCTTACACTTTGAAGATTCATGAGAGCATTCATAATTCCCAAACACTTGGGTCATACATTTAAGAATTCAATAATATTCTTGCCCCTAAAAGGAAAACTCACTACCAACAAAGAAGCACTAGCAATCCATGATTCTTCGCATCTTGCTACGGGTGCTGCTGTGGCAGACTTCACTTCCAAAGCAAGCATCACCGCTCCACACCTTCCTATTTGCGAGGCAATGAGCAAACTTATGCTACAAGTTAAATGCTCCTACGCATCCTAAGCATCCTCTTATGGCAAAAGTCGGAGCTCTCATTTGATAAACGCTTTATGGGCTTACCATAGTCTACCGAAGACAACAACAGGTTTTGTTCACTTCCTCACTTGTATATGGAACTAACACTATTGGTCTTACAGAAATACATTTCACTTAAAGTCATGGCAGACCCATGCCTCATTATATCTTACTTAAAGTCGTAGCAGACCTACGGACTCAAATCCATGGAACCTCGAGGATAAATAAGCCCACTGTCTGCGGTATTAACAACAAATGAAGAAAACATATGGCAAATGAAAAACGCGATCTTGTTTACTGCAGACCAAACATGAAGGAAACAAAGGATCTCCATAGATTAACAATTTACTGATTCATTACAAAGCCCTTTTGTCAAAAGAATGCATGAAGTACGAAATGGTTCAATCCTTTCAAGAGAATAGCAACCGCAGACTCAAAGAGAGAAATTGTTACCTTATCTACAAACCAATCCAACTTCATGATCTACGAGTTGAACTACACTACTCACCCGCACCCCACATCACGTGAGGCGTGGGCTCGGGGGGCTAATGTAGATGCCCATTTTTTCACCAGACTATGGCAGATAGAAAGGGCCCATTGGACCATCTGCCGTGAGCCTAAAAAAGGGCAAGTAATAGTGCAACATGAGAAAAGCCCAAGATAGAGCGACCTGCAATGGGCCCAGAGGACATTGGGTCATTCCAGGGAAAAGCAATCTACTGTAAAGCCCAGAAAACACTGGGTCACTCCATCTGCCATAGGCCAAATATAACAAGACTAGCTCATAAGAAGCCTAAGGAGGAATTTAGCTACTAAACGCCAACAACAATCTCATCTCTAATAAGTGGGGACCATCATCTTGCCCCTTAAAAGAATAGAGCACAGAAAAGCCAAAGCAAAAATCTTCTGGAACAAATCTGGAGAAAAAGCCACTGTTCACCATCTCCTTGGGGCAGCAGACCCACGCATCCTGACATTAATGACCGTTGCCCAGCTCTTTCTACACAGCAGACAAGGAAAATAAATAATGACAGATTCACAAGAAAGGAAAGATCTCCACCAGAGGCAAAAGGGTAACCTGAAGGCAACGTAAATGAAGGAAGCGCAGACCAACTCGATGGTGACTGCTGCACGGCAGACAAGGGAAAAAACAACGGCAGATTCACAAAGAGAGGAATCTCGACCAAAGGGAAGAAAGTTAGTATGACAGCAACATAAATAGAGGCAACTAGAGGTAGCACAGTTATCAAAACCCAAAACCTAGGGTGACTACTACCCGTTCTACACGGTAGACGAAGAGATAAGCAATGGCAGATTCACCAAAATGGAAGGGTCTCAGCAAGAGGCAAAAAGGTGTCCCAAAGGCAACATAAACAAAGGTAACACAATCACCAAAGCCTAAACCTATGGTGACTGCTACTAATCTTCATTAGGAGATTGAAGGGGGTTTTGGTTTGGAGGTAGGGGGATTATTTCCTTAAAAGGTATTAAAGTCTGCTGCACAAGTGTATCATACCCGTTGGGGGGCATGAACGCAGGTGACCGGCAAACCTCAAGTACCTTAATGAAAACATGTACAGAGCAACTTTTATCATAGAGTCAACCCTAAAATCAGTCTTTCACTGATTTAGCCTGCGGCGATATTTTTATCCTATTGAGAAACACGGTCAGTTCATTGTTATTGGAGGGATTAAGGAAGAACACCATTATCCAAGAGTTAAGAGGATAGTCAGGTCAAAACCATGAACTCCGTGGATTACAGCAGACCACTATAAAAGGAAAAGAAGCAGCACTATGAAGGACAACCCTTCTCCAACCAAAAAAACCAACCTTTCAACTTTTCAACCCTCAGCCAAACAAAAACCCCAAGTCAAAAGACAAGAAGAAGAAAAAGATCAATCTCTTGTCACACCAAAACAGTCCTTACCAAACTCCATGAAAACAGTCAAATCCCCATGACATACACCACATTACTAATCCATTCAAAAGATCCCCAAGCAACCTACTCCATGATACATGTTTTTCAAGGAATAATCCTCCCCCTTTCTCACCAAACTCTCCTAAGTCTTCATTAGTTTGTTTAAGTTCATTTTATTTTGTTCTTGTTGATTCTGTAGATTTTCACAATTGTTGTCTGCTGTAGTTCTTTGTTGACAAAAAGCTATCACAGCAGATCTATAGTTCTCTTGACAAAAAAGGCCAGCATAACAGTAGATCAAGAAGAAATGCACCATCAGCCATCAGGCAAATTTGCGGGCCTGGTTTGGAATTTTGGGCTCAACAACCCATTAATACAAGTTCAACCCATCTTCAACCAATCACAAAGTGACACCTGGCACCTGGTGATTTTTTAGCATCCACACTCATTAACCAACTTTTTCTTTCTTCTTCAAGAATTTTCTTTCTCAATTTTTTTTTTCTTTAAGCCGTAGTCAACTAAACAATTGAAGCAGCAAAACTATGATAAGATAGAGATCTCAGATCACCTTTGAATGAACAGATCTGGGGATCTGGCACGTTGCCATTGATGGTGGTGCAGTGGTATGGCCAGTGAAGGCTGCAAACAGTGAGAGAAGAGCTCGGCGGCGTTGGGAGTTGGTGTCGTGGTGGACCTTGCAGCAGCGGCGGTGGCACACTTGACCCTTTGGAATTTTTTTTTTTTGAAAAAAGCGGAAAAGGATGATGGTGGCTGTTGGGTTTGCACTGTACAAAGCAGATTTTTGAAGGTTTTGGAAAAGGAATTCTTGGTGATGATGAAAAAGATTGATGTGGCGGAAGTGATGTCACAAGATACTCATGTGAGCTTTAAGGCTCTGATAGCATGTAGAAAATCTAAATCTAGTGATGATGGAATATATAAAAGAGAGATAGAGAGAGAGAGGAAGAGAATGGAGACTAGGGTTTTCAAGTGGTTTGGCTATGTGAGCCTACGTCTATAGGATGTAACCAATGGGCTACATCTTTATTAATATTCTCTCTTTGATATTTTTTTATGATTACAATGTGTTGTGAGGTGTCCTATTTATACATAGGACTACTAACACAACTCTCCTATCTAACCTATGTGGGATTCCTTAACATTTTGGTTAATCATTTATTTATTTATTGCAAATAAAGCCAATGTAATACCCTAGACACAAGTAAGGCCATTGCCCACTCCACATCCGTTAATGCCAGGATAAATCTGGCTGGTGGCTGGCCCAGGATAAATCATTTATTGAGTTAATCATCGAGAGCTATCTTCCGAGCTGCAATGTACAAACCAAAGATTGGCAGCATGTCGAGAACAACTACATACATTTATGAAATATATCAAAGAACACTCTTAAACATTTTTACAGTAAATGATGTGTGATTTGTATATTGTCCCTACATTCTAAACTCCAAACTTTCTGTGGGAGATAGGTGTACAGTAAATGATGTGTGATTTGTATATTGTCCCTACATTCTAAACTCCAAACTTTCTGTGGGAGATAGGTGTAGTATACTAGCTGTGCAAAATAATTTCACATGTAATTGGTTTTTCACTATGCCGATTGTGGCCCTTTAGTACTGTTTTCTGCACCGAGAAGAACTAAGAATCAAATCTCTCTCTTTAGCTTGTTGTAACAATAGAATTTTTTTATTTCAAAAAAAATGCTGCTCTCTAGAGTTGGTTCTTATTTGACATGAGGAGAAGCAAGTTTTCATTTCAATTGACTTTCTTCCCATAAATAAGCAAATGTGTGTTAGCCCAATTAGACCCAATTAAGTTGAGTTTAATTAAGTTTTAATTGGGTTGCATATTAGGCATCTAACAAATTTACCCAAACCCACTTATTGATCATTTGAGGGTATTTTTGTCATTTTAATTGGCATTTTTATCATTTTCAAAGTTGTAAGATATTTTAACCATTTACATACATAAAATAATTGGGTAAATGGGTGAATTGAGTTTTACTGGGTTGTGTTAGGTATGAGCAATACATTCTTTGTTAAATGGGTCTAAATGGACTATTGGTTTTGAAGGACCTAACTCATTTATTATCCACCCAAACCCAAACAAATCCACCCATTTGACACCCCTAGGCATAACTAACTTTTGCCTCTTCTCCACCATCTATGTGTTCCCAATCTGCCTCTGTTACCCTTGCATTAATTGCATTGTAAGTTCAAGAACCAGCTCTACTATGACCTTAATATATGTTTGCTTCCAACTCACAAGACTTTACAAGTCTTCTCACTTCAATTGCATAATGATTTGGGTTAAATCTTTGAATTTAGACCATCCAAATAGGCGGTTTACATTATATTTTTACAATCCATTTGTAAATTATAAATAAATAACTTGCGATATGAATAAATTAACACCACCACACACCTTGGGATTGAATTTGTTTTTCTGATCTATTTACTTAATGTAAATTATCAATGCAAAAATGGAGAAGTCAAGAATTTCACACACATATTAAAGTTTCTTATCATTGTTTTTTATATCGCAGATGCAGACAAAATGGTAGACCACATGATCAATATACTTGTGATGGCAATTGGAAGAAGACGGAATTTTAGTTCTTTCCTTAGTTGTATTCACTCTATTTTCTGCAAATAAGGATGTTATTTATCTAGAAAGAAGAAAAGAAAGATAGTGAAGAGATAGATTAAACTCTTTTGTAATAAATGTTTAGAACAATAAAACCCATCTTAAATCATTGTTTTTACCAACATTCTGTTATTTTCTAAATTTTATATTAGATGTTAGATGTGATTGTGCACCCTTCTTTTTTCTTTTTTGGAAAAAAATTACTTTTGGTCCTTATATTTTAGTGGTGTTTTCATTTTGGTCTTTATATTTCATAAGGTTTCATTTTAGTCATTGATTTTTGGATACTGGATCATTTGAGTCCTACCCTCTTTATTTTCTTTATTTGTTTAGAAATCTTCTCATCAAATATAATATATGTCCAAAAAACTAAAGACTAAAATGAAACCTTATAAAACATTGTGGATGCTATTTTTTCCACATTTGCCACGTGTCGCCTTGTGAATGGTGATGCGTGACTTGTATTTTTTGATGGGGTGTTGAGTCCAAAACTCTACACTAGGCTGGTGGTCTG
>BKZX01010330.1:0-13353 GCA_014362285.1 Fagus crenata
CATTTGGGGTTAGAAGGAGCAGCTGGATGTTAGAACCTGTGATTGCTCATATAAAATACAAATTTTCTGTACAATTTCTTTCTTGTTTGTGGGTTAATGTAAAATAAAAATTTTTTGCCCTAAGTTCAGATTCTATATCTTGTTGCATTTCATAACTATAACTGCATGACATAGGTTTCAAATGGAATTGATTTTGATTTAATGGTTGTTGTTTTTTTTAATGATCAATGATTTTATGAAATATTCTAATTCTATAGATTTCCATTTTGCATGTGGCCAAGGCAATGGCAACTATTGATGTCAACACACTCGCAAGCAACCCGGAAGTTCAAACCCGTATTCGCCATCACTGCATTGTCAATAAGTTGATGGAGGTTAACAAAAGCCTATCTGACCAATGTAAGAGGCAGCTTAGAACCACTTCATTTGGGTGGTTGTTGAATCTACACTGCAACATTGAAACCAGTGGACGAATGCTGGAAGTGATGCTTACAACTTGGAATGCTGACGAACGTGCATTCCAAGTGGGTCATAAGCTCATACCTTTCACCCTATATGACGTTGCCCTTATATTGGGGTTGCCCGTGACGGAGGAGCCAATTAATTGCAACCAGTCTCATGCTGGGGGGTCTATGGTGGAAACATTTCTAGTCACCCATTTGAAGACAGATTCGCCAAAACGGACTAAATTGGTGACATTGGTCACCAAACCTTCTATAAAAGTCCTAGACAAGGTTAGATTGTATATGACCCTTGTCTTAAGTTATTTTTTGTTTCCTACCACCTCTCAAAAAGTCACCAGTTACCACTGCTTAATGATAAACCCAAGCTAGGTAGTTATGCATGGGGGAAGGCAGTGTATGAGTTCTTGGTTAGTGGTTTAAACCGCGCTGTAACGACGAAGAAAGCGCAAAAAAATAGAGGCAACTTGCACATTCAAGGTTGCATTGCCTTGCTTCAAGTAAAATGTTTTTGTTAGAGTTGTTTACACCACGACCATTATAACTTCTGTATAATTCTTAAACTTACCATTGATGTCATCATTTATGCAAATCTGAGCATGCGAGCACTTAGGGATTGGTGAGAAGCATGCTCAAATTAACCAACCTTTCCCAAGATTCTTAGCATGGACTCACCAACAAATGTTTAGTAAGAAGGCAATGGCGACCTTTAATAACAGTGAAAATGTAAGTATCTTACACTAAAGTTGAGTACTAATTTAATATCAATGTTATTATGTTATAAAGATGTTGTATGTTAGTATTTCATTGTTTTAATTCATATAGTGCAATTTGCAGGTATTGATTGTGCTTGCAGCGATGCCATGGGAGTAATAGAAATCTGTGGTACAAGAAGCCATGGAGACCTTGCAAGAAACCCATGGCAACTTGCACACAGCCATATTAAGTAATGATGGGGCTGGACCAAGCAATACAACTCAGATGCCGTCCAACCAATGGCAGCTATAGTTCCAAGTTGAGAGGACTGAACGGGAAGCTCTAGCACGCCATGTTAAGCACTTAGAGGATGAGCTAAACCGCGTGAAGGGTCTACTGGCCATGGTGATAGAGTCTAGCCCCACTATTTAACAAAACCAGACCCTACCCTCACAAAACTTAGAACAAAACTAGCCACCCATTCAAAGCCAGCTGCCCATTCAAACCCCTATTGTGGACTTGCCAAGCTCACCGTCCAAGGCTGTCAAGAGAGGCAAACCTACCAAAAAGAAGACCAAGGCAGCCATATTGGACTTAGCAAGCTCACCAACGAAGTGGGACAATGAAGGAGAGGCAACTGTAGCTATGGTGGATTTGGTGAGTTCACCATCGAAGGGGGCTACTAGTGTGAGGTATACAAGGGCGAAAATACGAGCCTAAAAGAATGTAATGATCGTGCCCCCCGAATCGGAACCAGTCAGAAATGAAGTACGTGTGTTGTTTAACGATAAAGTATTTAAGAAATGCAAGTTTACTTTATGTTGGGTTTATGGTTTAACTTTTTTTTGTTTAAAAATCACAAAATATTTAATTTTTCATAATTTATTGTATGTACTAGCCCACATCTTCAATTATTGTTGCTCTAATTCTATGTTTTCAGCAGTGGGTGGATGCTCATTTTCTGTACCAGCCAACAGCTCATGATGAGACTGTTTTGGCTGATTTAAGGAAGAAATGGTCGTTCGCGACAAGGCGGGCCACTAGGAGAAGGTTGTAACAACTAGTTTGGTTTAATTATATAATGAGTTATTAAGTGATTAGATATATTATTTCATACTGGTTTAAAACTCCTAAAAAATTTGATATGGCCAGTGGGGTTGATAGCAATAAGGTTGCAATCTCGACCAAAACATATGAGATCATGGGTTGAGATGTGTAATCCTTGTTAGGCGATTAAGCTCAGGAAGAAAGTTCTAGGTGGATATCCACCGCGGTAATTACATATTCATTTTGCATTTTAGATCCATTTCTTTATTGCATATTTGAGACATGAGTTTTACAATTCCATATTGTTTACTAAGCAAGTGTGACACACTTAGGTGGTCGACTGTTTCAAGGATGTACTTATGGAAAAACTCACTAAAAGCGGCCACCCTCACCGTACATAAATTATATAATAATCGTACATGGCGGGGTAAAATAACAAAATTTTTACCTTGGCAAATACTTGTTGATACTTTTACACTATGAATGATGTCAATATAGCGAGCTCTTTTGTCGAAATAACTAACTATGATTTATGTAGACAACGATCCTGGCTTCAGCTCAGTCAACTTCAACATAAAGAAGCAAAAGACCAAAAAAGGGTAAACAACCCATTGAGGATGACTAGCCTGGACCAGAATCTGTGTTATGCGCTAGTTGGGTACACGCAATGCTGGAAACTGCAATCGGGTAATTAGAGAACTTTTCCAACATTATTTTGTCAAAAATTGTCGTTACGTATCTATTCTAAAAAAAATTGTTTATGACCTACCCTTTCATGTTTCTTAATGCAGATTTTTGTGCCAGCATGCCACAATGGCCATTTTGTAATGACGGTTGTAGATTGTCTAGATAAAATTTTCTATTTTTATGATCCTTTACTTAGTGCGATGCATAGAGCTTGAGCGCCGATATTGGTAAACACTTGTTTTTCATTTCAATTTTCTTGTTAACCCAGTATTAACTTAGTTAATCCTGCTAATACTATTTTCTGCTGCCTGCATCATAGTGAAAAGCTTTGGAGGAGCTATGCGTAGAGAAATTGGGCCATCAGGATGTCGAAACATGGCTCCTAGAACACAAGAATGACATACCAAACCAAATTCACTACATGTAAGTACCAATATCTATCATGACCCCAAATATATTGAGACAAATTTGAGTGTACTGCCTCGAGGGATTTCTCATCAATCATAGATGGAAATTTATGATTTGGCCTTCAAAATTTTCTTGCCTTTTAATGTAGACTGTGTAAGTAAGTTCATATTCTCTTTTAATGTGTTTTGATAATTCAAATGCAATTGTTGGTTGCTATGTTGTGTTGGTGTTTTGATAACTTAAATGTAATTAAGATGTTGGTTGTTGGTTGATAACTCAAATGTAATTGTTGTTTGCTATGTTGGTTTCTGGGTTTACTTGAATGTTCATATTATTTTCCAGAAAATGTGTACAATATTATCCAAACTTAAAGATAATTGTCCACACTTTCTATGGATGTTATGGATGTTACGTTGGTTGTTGGTACATGTTGGTTTCTATGGATGTTATGAATCTAAATTTTAAGTGAAGTAAATTTCCATAAATTATGTTAATCAATGTTGATTTTTATGTACTTTTACCTCATTTTTTCCAGCTCCAGCTGTGGGATTTTCATGTTGATTTACATGGAATCCTTGATTTTTTTAAACAAGATAGTACAGTTTGGAGAGGTATGATTTACACACCTTCATTTCATGATGCGTTAATGCGTTCATTTTAGGTCAAAACAACTAACTAACCAATAATTTCAAAATGTCTTTTATGTTTTGTAGGCTGATTGCCAAAGAATTCGACAACGCATTCTGCTGGAATTTTATTACAATTCCTTGCTGCCTAAAGTTGTACAAAGCTAAAACTGCCCAATTCGATTATGCCATGCTATTTGTTGTTTTTATATTTTGCTATACGTTTCTCTTTTTGTATATAAAATTTTGATTGCTCTATTTTTTCTATACTTGAGATTGTATTAAAGGTAGTCAACAGAAACAATATCTTATAATTTTGTAAATAAAGTATATAAATGAAATGGTGAAATTGGTTGGAAACATTTGCGTATATTTTAGGTCACCCATGAGTAACCTATTACATAAACTTTCTTTTATATTTAATGTTACCCAGGAGCAACCTATTCCCATTGGAATCTTCACATTACTCATTGTGAAAGATATATAAAAAAAAAAAAAAAAAGTCTAAAATTGTTCCCCAAATTGTGGTGAAATTCAATATGTTCAAACAAATACTCAGGAGTAACCTATTGCCATTGTCTACATTTTCTGGGTACACTCGATTTTAAAATTTAATAACCCAGGCCACTAGATAGAAAATTCAGGCCACTTTAATACAATCTTGACTCCATCATGATTCTTATGGCATCAGAAGGAGTTGAACGCGATTCGAGATTTCCATGAGGCAAATTTGTGTTTTAAAGTCCAAAACATCTCCAAGACACATTCAAATTTCTAGAAAACACTTTCTGGGTTCAGTTAAATGTTCATGCGTAGACTCGAATGTTCATACTATTTTCCAGAAAATGTGAACAATATTGTCCAAACTTAAAGAATAATTGTCCACACTTTCTGGGTTCACTTAAATGTTTATGCGTAGACTCAAATGTTCATACTATTTTCCAGAAAATGTGGACAATATTGTCCAAACTTAAAGAATAATTGTCCACACTTTCTGGGTTCACTTGAATGTTCATGAATGTTCATAAGTAGACTCGAAATGTTTGTCCATAATTTCATATTTTTGTCCACATTTTCTGGAAAATTGTATGAACATTTCTAGGTTCACTTGAATGTTCATAAGTAGACTCGAAATGTTTGTCCATAATTTCATGTTTTTGTCCACATTTTTTGGAAAATTGTATGAACATTTAAACATGTTCATACAAATTGGTCATATTTCTTAGCATCTTTGTAACTATTTTATTATTTTTTATCTCAACCAACCAAAATCACCTCAAAATCAAAAAAACCAAACTTTATTATTTCCAATTTCAACCAAAATCAACCAAACCCTAAAAAAAATATTAAACCCAACAAAACCTTCAACTTTTATTATTTCCAAACCTTAACAAAATCATCCAAACCCTCACAAATACAATCAAACCCCAACTTCAAACATCAAAACTCAAACCATTCCCAAACCCAAATAAAACCCAAATCTTTAAACCTAAATTAGATCTGAAATCAACACTTTCAAACCCCAACTCTTTCAAACTTCAAACTTCAATAGAGGAAAAACCTTTGGGAGAGAGAGATCCATGGCTTCATGAGGACAAATATGAGGAGGAGCAGAAAATCATTGGAAGAGGAGAAAGATTTCGGGGAGAGGAGGAGAGAGCTTTTGGGAGGAGAGAGCAGAGCATTCGAATGAGAGAGAGTGAAATTTTCAGAAAAAATGAGTGTTTGGTTACAAGGATAGTGGAAATTGGAATAATAAACTAGGAATAACCGGTTTGTCTTTTAGTAGTGGTGTGAAATCACTATTTCACACACGGTGTGAAAGAATCATTTTCCTAATGATTATCATTTCCCTTGTTTAATTTTTTTTTTTAAATTGAATTTTTTTTTTTTTTTTTCCTTGTTAAAATTGACAGAGCATTTGATAAAAGAGATCTATTTAGTACGTTACCTAAGTTTGTGTACAAAATTGACAGAAGAAAAATAGAAGAAGATAAGGGAGTCTTAGTACAACGACATAATAATTTAAGAAGTCTTAATCGTTTCATCTTTAAAGTAACTTTTGTTAGTAACTTATTACTTATGCCATATTGAAAATGGATGTCATACGCCAAAGATATTAAAGATATCATATATTTTTTTTATAGTTACGATAGAATTTATATCTATAGTGTCCGTTCTATGATGATTGTTTCTACCATCAGGTCAAGACACTAATTAATTTTTGATATAAGCGGGATTTGAACTCAGATCCTTTACTCGACGACAAAAGACTTTACTAGTTAAGTTAACTAGAACCCACTTAAAAATATCATCTATAAAAAAGGATGCTTGCTTCATCATTACATAATAAAAACACAATCTACGATAACATTCTACGTAATAATTCAGAACTAAAATATTTGTATAAGGTCCAATGTTTTAATGGTCACAACTATAAATAAGTCACTGTTTCAAAATAATGAGCTCGTGTTGCATGAAACGTTTTCATTCAATTCAAGAGAAGATAGCAGTCTTGTAGGGTGATTCTTAACTTTTCCAGAAATAATATGTCAAAAGACTCCATACTCCGTAGAATTTCCAAAAATTCAGACATATATGATGCGTACAATTCATTTGTACTAATTTTCACAATATTTTATGGAAGTTGAATTTCATATGTGTCTTTGTCTACTTAAAGATGCAATATCAAAAGGTTGGTAAAAATATTTGTCTTTAAATAAATAAGAGGTCCTCGTTCAAATTCTTCCTACAAATAAAATAAAATAATAAAAAAGTTATTAATATCTTGACTTTATAGTAAAAAAAAAAAATTATTGGACATTATAGATTTAAAATCTTACCTTTATTTCTTGTTGTTGATAATTCAACAGTTGGATAAGGAAAAATTTGAATTATGAATGTTTCTATTGGGAGCATATCAGCTGCAATATTTGAATATACAATTCTTACAATATACAAGATATGATCTAATAAAAATAATACATTTCAATTAAAAATACCATCTAAACAACTGAAAGCCAACTAAACAATAACACCTCACACTAAACTAAATGCATTTTACCTTTCACCTGTAACCAAACAATCCACATCCCTCACACCCTTCGGATCCGCTGGTATCATCACTAATTCGCCGCCACCTCCACAGCCGTAACCACCACTGCCTTCACGACGTCCACCGCCACCACCATAACCGCCTCCATCACGGCTGTATCCGCCGCGGCCACTGCCTCCCTCTGTTTCTGGTGATATTACCGTCGTCAAGGCTGTGACAGTTCATTCCTTCGATCGCGTCCCTCATCAATTTCTCGTTGTTAAATGTGACGAATAAAAAGCCTCTTAACCTTCCAGTTTCGCGGTCCATGATGATCTGAAAAACACAAACGACAAAAAAACAAAGAGATCTAATCTGATCCAAATCTAAACAGTATAAAATCAAGCAAAAAAATACTACAAAAAAACGAAAACCCTGAGAAACCAAATCCAAATCTAAACCAAAAAAAAAAAAAAGAGATCTAATCATCTCCAAAATTGTCAGGATATGCCCAGAGGTGCTTTTATCTAATATTGAGAACACCCTTCTGCCCAACTTTGAGTTTTTCCGTTCTAATGGGGCTTTAACTTCAGCAAGGGTTGATATTGCAAATAATATGATTCCAAACGTTTCACTTTTGAGGTTGTACACAAAGGTTAAAGAAATGGGATTTAATCCCTTGAAAACATCGTTACAGCAGTGATGGCGGCGGCGAATCAGTGATTCCAGTGATGGTGTGAGAGATGTGTGATTGTTTGGTTACATGTATAAGGTAAAATGCATTTAGTCTAATAATGTTACTGAGTTGGTTTTCAATTGTTTAATTGTTGATAATTTTAATTGATATGTATTATTTTTATTGGATCATGTAGTATATATTGTAAAGATTGTATATTCAAATAGCTGATATGCTCCCGTTTCTATTCACAACACTAAAATATGTCAATTCAAATATAAAGTTGTCGTACTACGTAAAGAAACAAGGGGCCACACCCCATGCCAACTGAGACTAGTAAGTATAGTGCACCAGTGGAGTCATACTTTGCACGGCATTGACTATGTGAAAGTCATTGAGGAGCCGTGACGCTAAGTCCATGGTATCTTGCGGAGAAGGGAGTGGATGTCCATGGACAAATTGGTTCCGAGAATACCAAATAGTCCAGGACGTAACCGCCCATATCTCTTTTGACAGGTGCTTTGTCACTCTCACAGTTACAAGTCCAATCTTGGCTGTTGTATGTGTGGACTCCCTTTGTTTTTTGTCTTTCTCTCCTCTTTTAATAAAGTCTTTTCTATTGTTCTTATCAAAATATATATAAAGTTGTCGGCAAAAAATATGTCAATTCAAATATAAAGTTGTTGGCAAAATCTTTCTTTCTGATGATAAGAATAAGATATAACAATTGTTAAATGGATGCTCGGAATTCCAAATTTTATTGTTTTAAAAGCAACGTTAATATCTGATACTACACGTCTTATCGCACAATGATAGTTAAATATTATCTCTCGCACCTACCCCTTACGTATCTCATTGCACGCACTATGATTATACGATATAACAATTGTTAGATGCTCGGAATTCCAAACTTGATTGTTTAAAAGAAATGTTAATATATGATAGACACTCACATTACTGCCACTTACTACACCACTTGACATATCTTACCGCACAATGACTCGATCATTTCAGTTAAATGTTACCTCTCACACTACTACCACTTTCATATCTAATTGCACTATAACTCCTCATTTTCAATAAATGTTATTCCTATTAATTTCATCAAAAGAACTAGACGGTGAGAGCTTATAGTCTTGTACTTTGTAGAATTTTGCACTTATGCTATATTCGGAAGTTTGAAAAGAGAGGAGAGTTGACTAAGAGGGTACAAAAGGAAAGGAGATGAGAGTATAACCGTTCCCCTTATTTGGATTTTTTAAAAGTAAGGGTGACGATTTTTTTCTTTTTTGAAGGAAGGAAGGAAAGTGATATTCTATCTCTTATTTGGAGGTTGAGAAGAGGAGGAAATGATAATTGATAAGACACAATATAAATGGACAATTATACTTATTTTTTGTTCAATTTAAAGAATAAAATATAAATTGATACCATAAAGATAAAATTAAGAATTTTTTTATTTTTTTTTATAAATATAAGTGGGAACTCTCCCCTTTAAAATCCCACAATTTAAACTCAGCAGCATAGTTAGAAAGTTTTTTCAGTTGTGTTAAATTAGCAAATTTCTTGTTTGGGTTTTATGAGCGCTAAGTATATATTTTGGGGCCAACTAATTTTATTGATGTTGTTTGGGTTATTTTTTGTTAATTTAAAGGGAACTAAAAATGATTTGATGATAATTTTAATAATATTAATTTCATATTGCTTAATTTTGTAGTGAGGTCAAATTCTAAAAATCTCAATTTTTTTAATATATATATATATATATATATATATGAGTGGGTCAATTGATCCTACTCACCATGCTCTAGCCCCGCTCATGATTTAAAGGAAATAAAAAATGATGGTTTTGGATACTCCTCCAAATCCTCTAAAAAAAAAAATTTCCTCTGGTTGCGATTGGATACTTAGATTTGGATTTGGAATTTAAATCAATAGATTTGAAATGCCTTGATTTAAAATCCATTGATTTTAAAATTTTTTGTTTGGATCCATTTATACAAAGGAGGATTTGAAATTTAGAATTTCAAAACCTATAAATTGACTAAAATACATAAAATTACCAAAATGACCAAAATAACCCAAAAACCTTTAAAATAATAAAAATAAAAAAATAAAAAAATCTTTGAAACCTCTAAAATGACCAAAATACCTCTAAAATCACTAAAATCCCCAAAACAACCCCGAAACGTATAAAATGACCAAAATACCCCAAAAACGCCATGATGACCAAAATATCCCTAAAATCATCAAAATAACATTAAACCTCTAAAACAATCAAAATACCCCCTAAACTTTTTTCTTTTTTTTTTTCTTTTTTTATTTATCAAAATGCATGTCTCTAAAATCACCAAAATACCTATAAATTGACCAAAATACATAAAATAACCAAAATAACTATGAAACCTCTAAAATGACCAAAATACAAATCACCAAGATAGTCAAAACAATCCTGAAAAGTAAAAAATGCCCATAAAATCACCAACATATATATGGTTCTTTCGCAAAATTCAAAAATGCTTGATCAAAGTTGAGGAAACAAAATTTTCTAAATAACCAACTAAATCAAATATATTTATAATATTTCAAAAAGAAGAAACACTAGATATTTTTTTTAAATCATTGTATCTAAAATAATTAAAATAATAATCTATATGAAAAAAAAAAAAAAAAAATTTAATAATTAACATGGGGAAGTTTTAGCAAAATAATTAGTTATGGAAAAAGTTATTTACCTCAAGTAAACTTACAAAATTTCAAAATCTCTCTCTAAACCTTTCCTTCTTCTAAAGATCTACAATTCCAACCTCAAAAATTTGCTAGCATCATCTCTTTAAAATCCTTAAGCAACATTCTCTCTATGATTTTTGAGTTAGAAACAAGTAATAGGTTTTATGGCAACTAGAGTTTCTAATCTAGAGTATATATATTACTAACTCACACTGTAAAAATTACTAATTAGTTAATCGTAAAAATGAAGCCCCGTGGTTTGTTTTTTTGGACCAAGTTATATTACAGTACCCATAAAAAATATGTGGGTACCATAGGCATAGAATGATCCTTTAAGCAAATGCATTAGAGGAAAAACCTTACTGGAAACAATATAAAAAATACTCAAGCATCCATCCATCCAGGTTATGGCTGTTTCAGTCAGCATCAACCACATTTCTTCTAAAAATATAAATAAATAAATAAAGCATCAAACCAAAATTAACAACTGTCTAATTTGTGTGTTTTTGTTAGTTCAACTAGTAAATGTCTTGTCGTCAAGTAAGGGACTTGAGTTCAAATCCCACCTACACAAAAATCCAATTGATGTTTTGGTTTGATTGTAAAAGCAATCATCATGTAACAGACGTTATAGATTGAAATTCTATCATAACTATTAAAAAATAATAATAATCATCTAATTTGATCTTATGTCTCACACTAATGCTTGGCCTATCACGTGTTTTTGACCACAAACATATATAGGAAGCATCTCATTGTAATTTATAGTCAATAATTTGATGATGACCCATGACTTTTTCTATGATCCTACACATCTCTTTCTCATCCATTTTGGACAAAAGAAAATTGAGTAAGGCATCTCTCTCATCCAATTTAGACAAAAGAAAATTGAGTAAGTCCTACTTTTTGGACAAAAGAAAAAAAAATCCACAAAGACAATTGAGTAAGTTGTTGATATTATATTTCATTTTCTAAGTTCTACAATTTGGACCAAACAAGCTGCAAGTAAAAAATAAATAAATCAACGAAGATAATTGAATAAGTTTGTGAGATATTTAGACACTGGCTGGGGTAGGTTTTAACCAAATTAATCCAAGTTATTAGTTAATCAATTATTGATAACCTTCTAAAGAAACCACTAGAATAGAATTGAAGAATTACACAACAAAGAATATTCCTAATCCTAAAGTTGTTACTTACTTTCGTAATGCCACGATGCTTTAACACCCTTGTTGAACTCCTTTATGGCTTTATCACGTAAATCTCTTCAATCCATGAATATCCAATTTGTGAGTAAAACTACAACAATAAATATATTTGAGGTAGGTTGGTGCAGCAACTTCTATGTTCTCAACTCCAAAATTATTTTCATATGCTAATTTAATTTGGAATTTCATTATATTTCATATTTTTAAAATGGTCAAATTCTTTTCATGTTTTGGCACCCAAAATAAAAAATCTGGTTCCGCCCTTTTAGAGATGACAAGAGCAAATGAATTTAAACAATTTGATGAGCTTTCAATTTGCAAGAAATTAAGATCAATCCTTGCAGTGAGAAGACCAAGGACAATTGAATGGTCTGTCGGAAATTAAAAGTTTTAAAATCAGATGGGATATTGAGCTTTTCCTTTTTAAACTATTTCTCTAAACTAATTAATTTTGTTAATGTACTATAGTTCCACAACTTAAAGCATATGATGGTGGAAATAAATGTCGGCAACATTGTTTCCATAAGCAAGAAGAAAGTTAGAAGGTCAACCATGGGGTGGTTCAAACATTGATTATTCTTTTAAGACTTGGCTAATGAAATTCCGAGTAGTTGCTGAGACATCAACCCTTTTACAGCAATATGTGTCACTACAACTTGTTGGACCTTTACTTCTTTTTGAAGAGAACAACACCCAATTGGCGTGTTATTTCCACGATAAAGTCAGACTTCAGACTATTACTCATTTGTCAACCAATTGCGTGTTAGATTTTCCACATTGACTTGGAGATAAAAAATAATAATAATGTTGTAGGTACGATGTGAGTACTAAATATTACTAGTATATATGACAGGAAACATACGATCGAGTTAAACAACTTGATGAACAGTCAATTTGGATAAAAATCTTTGTAATGAAAACGACAATTAATCACGTCAATAAGATAATCTGTTTCTCTAAGATACGTATTGATACTACGTCACAATTCACATGGTGTTATTTTGGTCACATTGGAGTTTTTGAGGTTATTTTGGTGGTTCTATAAGTGTATTTTGGGGATTATTTTAGCCATTTTTGAATTTTTGAGTTTATTTCGGTCATTTTAGGGTATTGATGTTATTTTGGTCATTTTAGGAGTATTTGGGTCGCTTTGATGATTCCATGAGTATTTTTTTTTTTTTTTTTATCATTTTGGTAGTTTTGTAGGTATTTTGGTCATTTTGGAGGTTTATTTTGGTCATTTGGTATTTTTGGGGCATTTTGGTCATTTTAGAGCCTTTAGATGTATTTTAGAGGATCCAATGATATTTTAATCATTTTGAGTGTTGGCATCCAATGAGAGGATTTATGAAATTCTTACCTTAAGAAGTCATTTGAAATCCATGGATTTTGACCTTTAAAATCCTGGATAGATTTTACCCAAATCCAAATCCTAATGATTTTAAATTATTCAAACAAAGAATTTAGATTTGGGCCCTCAAATCCAAATCCATGAGCCCAAATCCATCCATCCAAACAGACAATCTGTGATCCCTTTAAAGAAAAAAACAAACAAAGTCAATTAAACAATCCTATCTTCTTCCCTTTATTTCCTTCCCTTGGGACCTCCATCCAAACACACGGTTGGTTATGATTGGATTGCTAAGAAACAATCCCATATTTTAAATTAAAGAATGCAACTATCACAAGAGAAAAGCCAACTACTTCCACCCTACAAGTTTTTATTTTTTTTTTGAAAATTAACAAGCAAGCTTCATTAAGAAGAAATACAGATACAACT
>BKZX01010337.1:0-5000 GCA_014362285.1 Fagus crenata
GTCCCCAAATATTACTCAATAAAATATTTTTTTCTTATTAAAAAAAAAAAATATCCTTAATTGTAAACTGATTAAAAAAAAGAAGAAGATACCAATAGAAGAAAAATCTAGGTTATTAATAATCTTATAGTAGCAATAATTAGACCCAAAATTTAGCCAATGGCCCAATAGATAAAAATCTATGTTAATAGATTGTCCACTCTATGTGACTCTTTATTTCAGAGAGTTCAGATTCTTTCATATGCGTGTAGTAATTTAGGTTCCTCAATTCTTTTTATTTTTTTTATTTTTTTTTTATTTTTAATAATTCAGTAGTTGGGGATATGAAATTTGAACCTTAGATGTCTCTATTTGAAATACCAGAATATATCAATTGAGTTATAAGACTCTTGGCGGTACTCCAATTAAATTCAATCAAATAGTTGTACTCATTTAATTTTCAGGAAAAGAAAACATTGTTTGTGTTTGATTTTAATTGGAAGATTTAATGTATTGTACCTGAAGAACTATATAAATTTTAGAAAAAAAATAAAATAAAAAACTAGAACAAGCTCTCTATCTCCAAAAAGAATTTTAATAATAATAATACCAATTGTTAACCTCAAGGTTTCAATACCTATTAATTGGCTAATTAATCTAAGGACATCCATGTAATTTTGATGATAACCATGATTTTAAGTTATTCATAAATGATATTTTCATATGAACTAATGATTTATGTTTAAAGTATAATGTTGACTATTGATTTAATTAGACCAACATGGCCAATTCAAATATCAAGCAAATGCAAAGTCAACAAGTTGCAAATTCACTGAAGATCAAAATCATCAAGACTCAAGACAAAGAAGTCAAGCTCAAGAATCATATTCCAAGACATATGAGAAGTAAGAGTTAGGTTTTATAAAGTCAAATATAATGGCTAGATTGATTGAAATTCAAAAGAAATGCAAGACAACCATGAGAACGGGAAGAAATCAATTACGGCTAAAATTTCTGAAACAGAAAAGCTTTCAAAATATTGACAAAGTCAAATATAACGGCTAGGTTGATTGAAATTCAAAAGAAATGCAAGACAGCCATGAGAATGGGAAAAAATCAATTACGGCTAAAATTTCTGAACCAGAAAAGTTTTCAAAATATTGACAAAGTAAAATATAACGGCTAGATTGATTGAAATTCAAAAGAAATGCAAGACAGCCATGAGAATGGGAAGAAATCAATTACACCTAAAATTTCTGAAACAGAAAAGTTTTCAAAATATTGACAAAGTCAAATATAATGGCTAGATTGATTGAAATTCAAAAGAATTGCAATTGAATTGTGTTCTTAAATTTGTTTAATCAATATTTGCTAATTGAAAATAGTTTTTAATTCTGCATTTAAAGGAAAAAGTTTACCTTAACCTAAATCATCCCCCCTTCTTAGGTTGATATTTGGGTAACACCAGTTATAGTTGCATTGATAGAAAAAAGCTTTTACAAATTTAAATTTATAAAATTCTACCTAAGATTGACTATATCATAAGAAAAATTAAGTGGTTTAGCCATAGTATCAATTGAAAAAAAGACGTTTGTTAAACTTGAATACAATAATTTAATTACTGATTTTACATCTCAGAAATTAATTAAAAAAAATTAAACGAAAAAAAATAAATAAATACTATATAGAAAGTTAATAACATTTAATAGATTGATTGATTTTTTTTTAAAACACAATGTTAGAAAAACTCTCATTTAAATTGTCGTCTTAGGCCCTAAAATCTCTTGAACCAGTGGTGTTATCAATAGCATAATGTGGAAAATTTGAAGGTCTTTGAACTGGTAAGATCACATTCCACGCGTCTCCTTCACAGAGCACAAACTTAAAACCCTTTTCAAATGATTTCGTTGCCTCTAAGTAATCTTATTTGGCTTCACTATCAGAGCATATTGATCTTCTGTTAGCTCTATCCAAGAAAAAATGTCTTCTCCTTTATGGTTTCTTCCAATTGCTGCTAAGCATTCTTTTTCTTCTCTAATGACAGAATCAAAGTTAATTTTTACAAAAGAGGGGATGGGGGTTCCTAAGAGCTGCTTTTGGTTGATTTATCAACTGTAAATTCCCAAGACATTAAATTATCCGTGTATTATTATTTTTTTTTAATTTTTTTTTTATTGATTTGTCTAATTAATAGCATGATATCAATTACATGCGACTTGTCCTGCCTATTATGTCACAACAAATTGCGACGAATAATATTAAGTTCCTTTCTTTTTCCTTTGGATTAAGCATCAGTTTTTTTTTTTGATTATATCAGAAATCTAGCTAGTTATTAAATTAAAATACATTTCAAAGAATCTAATGGATCATGGAGAGTTAAACCAAATAATTTTTACTGTTAAGCATGGTAATGTATATAGGGGGACAAAGATGGAGGAACATATCCTAAAGCGGTGATTTTGTGTGTTTTATTGGCCGTGTATGGCAATATGGGTTTGATGTAATGCTTTTTTCTTTTTTTTTTTGAAGAATTTTCTTTTCTCCTAAATCAGTTTATATTTTGCTGGGACAAATTGTGAGTGATGACTATTTGTTGGTTTGAGGCTGAAGTTTAGGTGTGGTGATTTGGAGGTTTTGGGGACTTGCTTGTAGACTGGTAGTTTGATTTGGCTACAGTCAAGGGATGGGGATGGCAAAGCTTTTATTGTTGTGGTGAGTGAAGTTTGGCTTGCAGTGGCGGAAGTCTAGGCTAGTGGGTTCGTGAAGTTTGAGGGTGACAACGACATCAGTAATTGATATGATAAGAATGGTTAAAATAATAGTAAGAAAATATTATTTAAATAAAATAGGGAGGAAATATATAGAATTGGATGTGAAGTGTATTTAAAAGTGAGTATGTAAAATAAAAAAGATAGGTGTCTTCAACTTTGGCTAATTCATTTGGAAAATATTATTTGAGAATACATTATGTGTATAGAAATCTGAAATATCTGTTTTGAATAGAGGATCTAAACATCACCTAATTTATGCAGTCTCACTTAATCATCCACAAAAAACTGGAATCATAAGCTAACTGAAACTTCCACGCCACTAAAAATTTTACTCTTGATATCAGGATACATTTTTGCGAACAGGGGGAAGAACCTACTATAATAAATTCAACATTTATTAAAGGAAAAACCATCCAACCCCGGCCCACAAAGGGAAAGTTAGGTATGCAATATGCTCAAGACGTGTAGACTCCTTTGTGAGCACATTGCAAAAATAAGGACAGAACTTACAGACTGTAGCTTATGTTAAGTTGGTCAGGTTCTCTCTTTAAGGCTCCGTTTGTTTCGGCGTAAAATATTTTCCGTAAAATGTTTCATCATTTGCAGGTGTTTGTTCTGCTGTAAAATCAAGTCAACGGAAAATATTTGTTTTTTGACCGGAAAATTCTTAACAAAATTTAGGAAAACGGTTTACGGAAAAATTTTCCGTAAACCATTTTCCTTCCAAAAACACGCGTGCTGCTTGCTAAGCTCCCTTTCTCTTTTCTCTTTCTCTACCTCTACTCTCTGCCTCTACTCTCTGCCCAGCCACCCCGAGCCACCCTAGCCACCCCCTCCTTGCATAACCCCCCCACCTTGAGCTGGTCTCTCTCTCGCGCCCTTGAGCCGGCCTCTCCTCGCACCCCCGAGCCGGTACCGATCTCGCACAACAAACAACCCCACGAGATCTCTTGCACAAAAAACCCATTGAAGCACAAGCAGATCTGGGTTTTTTTTTTTTTTAACCAGATCTGGTGATGGGTTGCTGGTGATGGGTCAGTGAGCTCGTGGTTGAGGGCGGCGCGGTGGGGCTTGTGGTTGAGGGCGGCGCGGTGGGACTCGACCTCGGATTGGAGCGCTCTGCGATCGAAGCCGCCCCAGATCTAGACCCGACAAGGCAGTTGATGATGAGCTCATGATTGAGGGTGGCGCGGTGGGACTCGAGCTCGGACGTGCTGTGATGGTGGGTTTGCGGGTTTGCTGTGATGGTGGTTTGCGGTTGATTATCGGTGGATTGCGGTGGTGGGTTTGCACTTTGCAATGGGTTTCTGAATTTTTTTTATTTTTTTTTATTTTACGTTGCTCCAAACACTGTAAAATATTTTTCAGACTATTTTCCAAAATACAATCAAACACAGGAAAAACAATTATTTTCCCTGAAATCATTTGCATTTGCAAACATTTTACGGTGGAGAATATTTTACGTCGAAACAAACTGAGCCTAAAATACAGCCACGTGGCTACTTAACTAACTCAGCTAAGTGGCGTTAAAAATTAACACGATATTTTCTTATTCTTTTTTCTCTCTCTTGGATGCGTTAACAACATGCTTCATGTGGGACTCCTTGAGCTCCCCCACCAGGCCGTTGCTGGCCATAGTGAGAAGTTAAAAAAAGGTCAATGAGGAGGAAAACAAATTATAGGTGAGAGCCCTTACTGGAGATTAAGATCTTAGAGAACAAGACATGACAGCTCACATTTTACAGAAAAATGTGTTCACGGGAGGGAAGGGGGACAGAGAACAGAGGATTTATCTTTGCTTTCACCCAACTAAGGCCCACCACTCTTTACTTAGTTCTCTAGAATCTGTATTAAATAGTGTAAGTTGCTCTATTTTGTTTTCTGCTTTCTATCTCTGCATTTAGTTTAGAAATTTGTCCCCTTACCGATCCTTGCGATGAAGTTGTTGGTATTTAAATGTTTTACAATTAGAGCAAATGGAAATTAATAGCGTAAAATATAACTATTGTTTAGCCACAATTTTTTTCACAAATCTAGATCTCTAACAACCAAAGAGAAATCAACCCAAAAAAATAATAGATAAAAAGAAAAAAAAAATGAATTTTTTACCACATATTCAAACTCCAAAGACACCATGATGAGAATCAACAAGCACCATTAAAGAATCCATTGCATGTTTCAGTTGGGCCTATTACTAGAGCAAGATCCAAGAAGATCAAAGAAGCACTTAATGGGCTGATTTAAGAGATT